>DWLS01000352.1:0-32284 GCA_018246255.1 Pachliopta kotzebuea | reverse complement strand
GCCGCTCCGCAGTCGGCGCGCGTCACCTCCAACGGCGCCGGCAGCATGGCGGTGAGCCGCGTGCCCAGCCCGCTGCACGACGGGAACACGCCCGTCGCCGAGAACTGGTGTTTTACACAGGTAATTTGTCATCAATAAGACAACACAAATATTCCGCTCAACCGACTACCAAACTCGTGCGAACATTTCAAAAATAATTCATTAACTGTCTTAAGCATAATTTACACGATGGTAAGTTGAATGTTTTGATAACAGGTGACATTATCAACAAAAAAATTAACGTTCATGTAAAATTTTTGTAGCAGAGATAAGCTTAAAACTATTTTGATAAAAAATTACAGAAAATTTGGTCGTAAAAAAGTATGCCGTTTATTAAAGACATTGATGATTAACATTATAATGTGAATTTTAACTCTTGTCAGTGTTTTAGAAAGTAAATAAAACTCTCGTCACTGAAATTGTATGCATTTGTATAATACAATGAATTTATTTTACGTGAAAAGTATTATTTTATTTTCTATGAATGTATTTTAAACTAACAAACCAATATCCAATAAAACAGATAGTCTGTTTGTTGAATCATTACATAAACTAAAATGTAGATTATATAAATATGTCATCATTTTTTTTTTACTTAATTGCTAGGGGATAATAGGGTAATTGAGTCCCGATTAACTGTTTTTATAACTCTCTATAGAACCTGATGATTTTTTTTATCAAATTATCATAGATTTCATACATTTGTCTCACGACAATCCCACCGTTTCTCAAATACTCATTTTAAGAATTTTTTTGTATAAATACAGAAAAAACTTTTTGTTTATTTACTGTGGCGATACCTTTCGACGCCAATCGCCCATATCTATGATATAAATTCTGCTGTAATATATAACTTAATGTATACTTAATTTTGTTAAAAATATAAGTATTGTGAAAGTTTGGTTCCTTCCAACAACGTGACACGCGCCCGTCAGCGTGATCGTTCAGAAATAGATGATCGGTTTATTCATTGCTCATTTATTGGTTTTTCTTTTTGATCATAATTCTTCTGAGATGACATGCAAAAGATGGAAGATGTAACAACACAAAACAATTCCATGATTTTTTGCGTAATCCAACTTTGTCAAAGAGCGCTTGTGTTGAAGAGAATCAATATTCGGACAAGGCGTTATCGTTGAACTTGAATTATACTCGCTGATTGTGCTAATATGAAACTCGACAAGGAAGTGAGTACAGTACGTACGTTCATACGTGTCCAATGCTTAAACGCTAGAAGGTGACTCGGCTCAATAGCGCTACATTTGCGATATGCAACAATGACACAACGTGACCAAGAGCATCTGTAAGCGACATTGCGAACTGCTTCATGTGTTTATAGCATTGCTAACCGTCGATACGGCTCGTATCGATCGTGTAAACATTAGCGCAATAAACACGACTTCTAATTATACTATAACTTCTTATACATTAACAATAACAACAATGAAAACAATATTATGCACAAAAAAAATTTAAACTATTTTTAACATGTATGGTCACTGTTTACCTACAGTATGTTTTAAATATGAATGTACACTATTATTTCACCTTTCACATGTTCTAATTTATTAATATTTCCACTCGTCATAATCGGTTATAAGGAAGCACCTATTATTATGCGCACTTGCAATCACTACGGTGAAATTCGTTTACTGTGACCGGTTATTTCGTCGAGGTCGAATTATTTATTGTTGCGCTGTTCCAACATTTGTTTCCTGATGTACGCTTGAAAAATCGGAACGACCGTTGTCCGACTTAACCGCCAACCGGGTATTACCATTTTAGTGTACTTTTTTCGTCTAAATCCATTTAGTTCACGACCATTAACGGTAAAATTTTAGTTCTACTCGACAGCACGGCCGTATGTTAGATATTAAGGCCTCCGTTTATATTTTCAATTTTAATGTGACTGTTTTCAATCGTACTTAATGCTATATGGTGATTTTGATTCTGTTAATATGATGATAAAAAATTATAACAAATTAGTACATGTTTAGTGAGTCATGGTTATATATATATCAAATCGTTTTCAGGCCAACAACCTTGTAATGGTTTCTAAAAATATTTTTTTGTTACAATTGACCAAGAGTTTTATTAAACATAATAACAGACCATTAGTAACAGAGCACTTGCATATCAGTTTTAAGACTAAATTTACTTTATTGACATTTAATGTGGAAAACAATTTAAATGTTGATAAGGCAAAGTAATCAGTAATTTAAGGACGTTTAAATTAAAAATTAGTGAATCTGAAAGCGATTGCGCAACTCTTACAAATAGCATTTCCTTGTGGGAGGTCTGTAGTAACGTAAAATGTGCTCAGAGGTACACGTGAGAGCAAAATTGATTAAGCGCCCCACGTGCCTGCGACGCCGGTACGATCCACGGTGCAATGCTATTCGTGAACACTTATTGACGCATATTAACTTTACAAACATTTACGTAATTAACGTACACATTTATAAAACACCGAAACATGACAATATAATCAACTAATTAATATAATAAACTAAAACTAAATTTCAAATTAATTAAGAAATGACATTGTAACATTGATGATATTTAATGTATTATGTGATAGATTTAATTATTCTATTAAAATGTCGTAATTTCTCTACATTGATTTCTCTTCTACATTAAATTTGTTAATTGTGTAAATTAGCTAATCTATCACAATTTCCTTACAAAGTATTCGTTATGAATCGATATTTTAATAGGTATTTAAATGCATAGAATAAAAAAAAGTCTTAATATGATACAATAGGATAAAAATATCTTATACAATACCACATTATCATGACGTTCATGTATCGTGTTAAGAATTTTATGAATTGTGTGGCCTCTTTCCGTTTATTAATTTGAACTTTATATGAATTAATATTTTAAGGTTTAAACTAATAAAATTGAGCTGTTTATCCATAAGATATCAATAAATATTTTAGAGTTATTAGTTTGGCGAAAAAAAATCAAGGGATTATCAATTTACTAATCGTTGACCTACCGGCAGTAAAATGGGTAGAATTGTACAGAAGTTGGTATCGTTTACCTTAGCGTCGGTCGATAGCGAATTACAACAAAGCGAGATATGTATATTTTTTATATGGAAAATACATGTGCGTTTTTGTTTTTACAGGTTATGTATATTATGTTATATACTTTGTAATCGATTTTGAATAATGAGAAGAACATGTTGTGCCGACCCTACATAAAGTGGGACCAGGGCAGGAGAAAGAGAATTGATTTTGTATAATAGTGGACTAAATTTGCCTTATAATTTGCCTATCATTGCCTCGTCATCACGGACAGATAAAAATATTTACACAAAAACAGAGGTAGATGTAAATCAAGTAAAAACCTATTAGTATTATATACTAAACTATTGCTGAAATGTCTGTCTAGTTGTGTAGATATAATATATACATGGGAAGTTCGTTTCGTTTTAAAAAAAGGTTGAATAGCCATACCTGTTCCTTTGATGGTACTCATTCCCCCCTACTTTCAATAATGTTATGACGAATACGTCGTGTACAAATAATACAAGTGTTGATTTTAGGAATAGAAATAAACACAGCGTGAGTTTAAAACTTGGAATTCGCAATCGTTTTCTGTAAGGTGCGTCCACAAACGTGTGGGGATGATGTGGTTAGCCTTGTAGCGGGTCGGTGACCGGGCGAAGACCCTAGCAGCACCGCAAGCCCGCAAGCCAAGCAACGGTCGGGGGCAACGACCAGCCTGCGGACGATGCTTCAACTAGTCCTCATGACCCCCGAGAGCCCATGCGCCCATGTACATATACCGCGATAGCCTCTTTAAACTTCATCAACGCAACTAGTATTTCTTACAAACAAACGCTGTTATGACGATAGATAACGTGACGATATCCTGTCGAGGCGGTCATCTCTACGAATTGTGTACGCTTTTAAACGAGATCGGGCGGTGTTAGAAATTTTATTTAGTAAAATATACCTAAAACAGCATAAAAATGCACATTAAAATTCACCACCTTGCTGTAATTAACACACCCGTTACCATCACATGCGTAATTTTCTACTGGGGCATGATAATAATAAAGATTGCGAGGAATAAGTCAGAGGGGAATCAAAACAACAAAGTGGACATGATTTTTTATCATAAATATATATATCTTATTTATTAAATATATGCACTTATATAACATGAATCGACCTTTGAATTTAATCATAAAAAAATTTGCTATTTACATGATTTCAACTGGCTCCATAGCTTCTCTTCCGGGTTTTCGAAATTAATTCGTTTTGATGTACATGTTCAAGTTATTTTGCAGCTTTGTAGTCCTATGTTTATTAATAGGGCCTAAATTAATAAAGCCTTTAGAGAATAAGATTGCTACATTCTAACAATAACTTTCCTCTATTTCTATCAATACAAAATGGAAAACTTTATACATACATAAATAAGATTCTGATTGAGAGTAACGCTGTGCTTTATTTAATTTTAGGCATAAGAAGCAATATAGTATTGCTTACAATAGGGATTATTTTAATCTAATATTAATTAGATTGTAATAGTGTTTTTCTTTGTTACAGGTGAAGGTGGTAAAATTTAGTTACATGTGGACAATAAATAATTTTAGTTTCTGTAGAGAAGAGATGGGTGAAGTGTTAAAATCATCGACTTTTTCGGCCGGTGCTAGTGACAAATTAAAATGGTGTCTTCGTGTAAATCCAAAAGGACTCGACGAAGAGAGCAAAGACTACTTATCATTATATTTATTATTAGTGTCGTGTAATAAATCGGAAGTACGTGCAAAGTTCAAGTTCTCAATATTGAACGCTAAGAGAGAGGAAACCAAGGCGATGGAGTCGCAGCGAGCGTACAGATTCGTTCAAGGCAAGGATTGGGGCTTCAAAAAGTTTATTAGAAGGTAAGTTCGAAAGTGTTGAAAATATATTTTAAAGTATAATCAGAAAGTACATAATACCAGCGCTTTTAAAATAAATAAATCAATAGTCGGTGGAATCAGAAATTCTGCTGCATAAATAATTTATGAGCACGTTGTTTACATATGTAAAGTAGTGCATTTATCTACTTCTGTGGAAAAATATCAGACTAGTTTTTATGGATAATAATACAATTTGACTGATCTACAATTCAAGTATAAAACGTTTACGTATTATTTATTATAATACACTTAACTAAAAGATTTTATTAAAGCAGTGTCAGATAAAACCGGAAATACGTGCGAGCCTTCTATGACCGGCACTCCTCGGATGCCTCAATAAAATTGTCATTGGCATTTAACCTCATATGCCGGAGCGCACTGAATATTTAAATGACATTGTATTATGTATGTCTATTAAATGGTCGAAGGTAAAGCTATACATGTATCGCAAGCTGCAGTGTTTAGTTTTTCTGGACCTGTATAAAGAAAATCATTTACTAATTTTAGTTTGTGCTGTCTTCACCGAGTCAATATTTCTACTGCTTTAAAACTTGCTTTGCATCCAAGGTACCGAGAAGTAATAAGTAACCTCAATCATTTGTCACTTAAAATGATCTACATACTTTTTACGGCCTTATAAATTATTTCATTAACCTTTGTCGAATTTCGAACCGCATTATTACTTACTTTTCACCGAACAATTGAAATAAATATTAATTCCAAAATGATACATAATTTAGTCTATAATTTTTCTGTATGTTTATAAGAAAGTAGCCATGTGTGAGAGGATATTAATACTTAAGATGCTTGTCATCGATAGAATGAATTTGTAGCCGTTCGTTTAGGTTATTAGAAATTATATTTAATATTTCTTTTGCATTGTTGAATAAAACTTCTGATAAATTGTGCTGTTCTAAATCTTGAGGTTCATAGTTTTGTTAAAAATTTTCAGAGATTTCCTGCTAGACGAAGCAAACGGTCTCCTACCTGAAGATAAACTTACGATATTCTGCGAAGTATCTGTTGTCGCCGACAGCATCAACATCAGCGGACAGAGCAACGTGGTGCAGTTTAAGGTGCCGGAATGCCGGCTATCCGACGACCTCGGCGCTCTGTTCGATAACGAACGGTTTTCCGACGTGACGCTCGCCGTCGGCGGCAGGGAGTTCCAAGCACACAAGGCAATCTTAGCAGGTGGGGCTTATATACAATTCAAGCTATTGATTTTGTAAACAATTTAGCCTCACACGATGACAACTTAGTCGAGTGGTTGTTAGGTTTCTGAGAACACATTCGCAGACTCGCAATTCTTAGAATTCAATAGGAGCAATATTTATTTAACATGAGATCTTTGTTCGCTTATCATGATTATAACATCCCTTGTACTATACATTGGCTATATGGGCGTAAGTTAGGTTACAATGTAAATTTGTGGCCATTTTTCTCACTAGATCAATATACAAATATAATATTAACAACTATCCAAATAAATAACGTTGTTATTAACACTATAAAATCTGATTGGCTCAAGTTAATTATAAAGCATGTATATTATATTATTATAGCACTTTTAAATAGACGCAAAATATTAAATGTATTTTTAGAAAAGTAAATTTTTTAATTTACAATGGGCTAATATTTGACTTCAAATGCACACTGTTTTATGTGACAAGGAGCCAATGGATAGTGAAACGCGACTTACCTACGAATATTGTAGCTCTCATTTGTTAACCGCTCCAACAAAACATTACTTTTAAGCCGGCCGATTTAGTTAGCAAATACTTTGTCGTTGACTAAATTTTAGAACACATTTCTCCGAAATCGAACTAGGTGTGATGTAATAACAAGGCAGGCGTGTAACCACTGCGCCACGGAGGCAATTTGTCGTTGGCAGCTAATCAAATAAATTCAAATAGATTTCGTTTGTTTTTCTCTGATATATCATTACAACTAAACTTATATCAAACTACTTTTTAAATTTTTTCACGTAATTCATAAATGGGCTTAGATAACTATATAGATGACTTTATAAATGTTCCGGTATGTTCGGCAAGTGTACATTTTATTGTATCAGAAACATTGCAATAGTGTGTTAAAACATACTATGCAGATACATTTATCATTAACATTGTAGATTTATTTTAGATTGCTATATACTAGTGAGGTTAACTAACGTTAATCTTCTACATACGCAAGTGTAATTGAAATACTAAACGTATTCAAATAAAACGCTGAAAGCTATAGTATTACTTTACCATAAACTTGATGTTATTATAAATAATTCTTTGTTGCCGGAGATCGTCTAAATAGGTATTAACCACGGCTTGTTTCTGCCGCCTAATAGTAGCTAATGAAATGACTAGGATATCGAAATTTTAGCGACATGCACAATTTGGTGGTGCGGTGTATGTATACTAACGCCACATCGTCAAGGACCATCGGATGATAGGATTTCTTGTCTCGAAGTGTTCTCATAGTCCATTGCGAATATTGAATAAGGCGCAAATATTTACGTATGCAATCATTCGTGTCATGAACACTATTTGCCAATAATAATTGTAATTCTCCGAAAGGGTTAATATTGTTTAAAATTTAATAAATGCCTTAGTGTATTAGTCTTCGTGAAGTATGCGTCCGTTCAGTGGAGGACATAAATAATCAATCTATTTGTCAGAAAATGTGAACCAGAGATTACTAAACAGGTCGTCAAAAATCAACCCATTATTAATTATTATAAAGACGTGTTTTTAGTTTTAGTCAGTGTAACAACTTGCAATAAGAATGACTAATGTTTTGATAGGAAATATCATTGTTGTTCTTTTGAAAAACTTGAGAAGTCGTTAATACAACGAACGCTGTAACGCTTATCAATGTTGCACCTGATTTAGCTAGATTGGAAGAATGTCACCAGGTTAATTTTTTCGTGTTTCCTTAATAATTATTAATAATGTATTTTTCGTACACAATTGTACAAACTCAACATATGTAACATATTTTGTCAAAAATATTTTGAGAATCCCTGGTGTAAATTATAACCACCATCATCATCAACCATAGATAGACGTCCACTGCTTGAGATTGGCCTCCTCCAATGATGGAGGGATTTGAGCCATCTTTCCCCACGCTGGTCCAAAGCGAGTTCTTGGGAAGCAAGAGCCTCGTTTATTGATGAGCAGGGTGCACCACGAACAGGTGAGGTTAGCTTGGATCCCGTGAGTTGTTGTGTGAAAAAACATGGTTTTTATTTTTGTTTTCAGCCCGAAGTCCTGTTTTTGCTGCCATGTTTGAACACGAGATGGAAGAAAGAAAAAGGAATAGAGTGGACATAACTGACGTGGATCACGAAGTGTTACGGGAAATGTTGCGCTTCATTTATACGGATCGGGCACCTAACCTGGATAAAATGGCCGATGATCTATTAGCTGCAGCGGACAAAGTAAGTCTTTAAAAAAAACAATTCTTACTCCCTTGTCCTAGGTCTTTGTTTCCGGTGTCTGACTAAATATGTACTACCACAAAAAATTATATTTTGCTTCAAAAAACTTTGTATATTGATTTGAGAGTTGAAGCTAGCCGGATAACAAACTACAGAATGTGGCCTTTGAATAAAAAAAGATCCCCCTTTAATGAGCAAGTTATTTGACAGTACGCCACGGAGGTAGTTAATTTAAGCAAATTTATGCTCCTGAATTAGATTATTTTGATTTTTGAAAGTCTAAAAAAATTATTAAAAAAAAATATTGTTTCAGTATGCGCTGGATAGATTAAAAGTGATGTGCGAAGAGGCGCTATGTCTAAGTCTGTCAGTGGAAACAGCAGCAGACACACTTATATTGGCAGATCTACATTCAGCTGACCAGCTGAAAGCACAGACCATCGACTTCATAAACACGTCAGTCCCTTTTATCTTTCTTATTTATAGTTATTGCACCGTTTTAAAAATTGCTTTTAAGGGTTAAAAGGGCGAAGTTATTGAAATTACTGGGGTAACAAGACTTAATATTTCTTTTATGTATAAGCGACCAACTAGCACTGTATTGTTGTAGGCTGTGGATGTTGTGGCAGTTGGATGTGTGTGGCATCATGTTTTCGTGTTAATACTGCTGGTAGGCCTCTGTTTTCAGAGACTATCTAAGTAGGCACCATCGCCGCTCCTGTTTTTGTCGCCAAACAGAAGTTTTCAAAGATTACTGTGTTCCAGTTTGAAGGGGTATACTAATGAATTTATGGGGGTAAAGAGACTTAACCTCTTATGTCTAGAGATGACGAGCATAATATGATCTTATTTATACCAATCTCTTAACGTTGTTACGGGCAAGCGTATTACTACTTACTATTATGTGAATTTTGTACTTGTCTTGTTGTCCCTTCGGAAAAAAGTATACATATCCTAGTCATTTGATAATAAAAATCTTTCTAAATTTATACTAGTTAGGGCCTTGTGTGGATATCACAGTCAATTTTATGTATAGATTGTCTGTTTTAGTTTATGATGGAAATGTTTCAGGAGTCACGCGACGGATGTTATGGACACTGCCGGATGGAAGAACATGATCTCATCGCATCCGCATCTAATAGCGGAGGCCTTTCGCGCCCTCGCCACCCAGCAGCAGCAGATACCGCCAATTGGACCTCCGCGCAAGAGAGTGAAACAAGCCTAGGACTCGTCTCACACCCAACTTAATACCAAAGACACCCGGTGGAACACAAACCTTCTACACTATGGTCAAACTGTTTCGAATAAGTGAACTGTGTTGTGTCAGTGAAATGGACCCATTACTGCAGATGGTGTTAACCTCTACACTGGATATGCAATCTCCAAACAAACATTGTGTATAATGCAACCATTATTATTTAAGTTACTGGTTATTTGCCTTGATTCGTAATAATTCGCGGTAACTGCACTTGTGTGTTGTGTGCACAATCGGAATAAGTCCAATATTATTTATATGAAATTATCAATGCATACAACTGAGTGGTTGAGATTGAAGCAATCTTTCATTGTGAATCCAGCTAATCACCATTTTGTCCCACTAACCAATGAGTGATTGACAGGGAACAATTTTTACTGTGTAGATCCAAACTCATTACCATATTGTCAAATCCCCCAAGTGAGTTGTAGGAACTGAAGAAGATATTTCAATGTAGATCCAACACTTCACCATACTGTCAGATGAACCAAAGGAGTTGTTGATACTGAAGAAATTTTCCAATTCAAATCTATCTAGTGTCACTCACAGTGTTGTCAGTGGGGAATGTTATTCCGCTGCAGTATAAACCAAGGCACGTGTGCAGAATTTCACTGGTAAAACTTTACTGTGTGCAAAACACATTATATAGAAGAAACTGTGAGATTGGCCGGTGAGTTTTTCTTATGATAAGTTATGAATCAAAGGATTCATCCTTTTCATTTACTATGATTGATCTCAAGACGATATTCGATCCTAATATTTTTTGTCGTTTAGTGGTACCGCTTTTAAATATTTACTTTTAATGTGTTATGAAGCAGGATGCTTGTAGTTTTTGATGTAGGGAGCTTGGAGTATAATATTTTATGTATGTCAATTTCTGCGTATGTTCTCTTACGGTTATTTTAAATCTAACTTATTAATATGTATATATATATAATTGATATAAACAAAATTTTGAAGAAGAAATTTTCATTGTTAAATATTTAATCGCAGAATATGATCTAAAAGTTATTGGCTAACATTGTATCGAAAAAATTACACAAATTTGTTGTAAAAATATATGTAATCTTTGCTGCAATGGCTGTTAATGTATAAAAGTCCTATGAAAAGTGATTAATATTGGAATGGTAGACCTTCTTAAGTAGTACTTTTGGTCGTAAATGAAAGTAGCGCGGTTATTGAATGCAATAAATCTGTGAAAAGCTGTGTCACATTGTTTTGTACAAATGGATGGACATTTAAACCGGAAGGGAATATTTTATGTGCATTTTATGTGACATACAGAAGTTGTAGGCGACTCGAGTGTTTGTATTAATTATATTGAAACTGTTGGTGTTGTATATAGAACTGCGATCCCACCATTAAAAATATTTCTAAGTACTAAGTTTTTAAGTGGTTTCACTGGTGACAACCATTCTATTATTATTATTATAACTTTAGGTGTTATTCCATATGACTTATTGTGATTTTTTTCATACAAATTCCCCATTAGAATAACATACACACAATTTTTGTTTTGATTGAATTGTAAATGAAAAAATAATGTAAATAAATCTTCGTGTCATTGGTTTTTTCGCTTATTTTTCTTAATTTTCGACATGCGCTAGTCTAATTTTTTTCGATATCTTCGTTTTCTTTTCACGTTTTGACTTTTGAACCTATCCTCCATTTTAAATATACAATTATTTGTTGAATTTAAATGTGTCATTTGAAAAATAAAACTTTTCCTTTTACCTCATGTTCTCAAAGGTTATTCTACTTTAAGGTATATAACCCAATTTTAGTAATAATGTACTGTGGCCAATAAAGTAATAATGTTTATAAAATAACCATTTTATACCCACTTCCCAATTTACATAGCTGGCAGCTGTTGTACTGTAATATGATAGTTACAAAAACAATTGTCAGGAATTATTAACTGTGATTTTCGAAATTGTCAATAAGTTGAGCAAATAAATGAAATAACGTAAACGTTTTTTTATTATTATGCTTCCACATACATGTCTCTTCAAACATTATCGGGTACAATATCGCCCCTGCCTAAAGAAAAAAACTGGGTCACTAATTTAAATCCTACTTTAGTTTTTTTGTGTATAATTTTATATATATCGGGTAAATGTAGATAATTCTTGGGGTGGACGATAAATATGTCTTTAACAAACAATAGTGTTGTATTTGTTTGTTGTGGAACAGCAAGGGCAAATTAAAATTTCCTAGATATATAGACCAAATTTTACAATTACAGACCAGTGTACTGTGCGGAGCAAATATCCAATTATAGGCTCTATTGTCATTTACCATCTTGTGAAATTGAAGGAAATAATATTTTAGGAATTATATAATTGAAGATGTAACAGAGAACTATAAACATATATAGTGGTCTATCCAAATGACTGAAATATGACCTAATTTTAACTTACATCGCAAGAGGTTCTATTTTAATATTTTTCATTTTATGGATTGGTAATGTTCTAATGCAAATCGTGAAGGATGTACTACTAAATTTGAATCATTTTAATATTTACTAATGACTTGGCTGTCATGAGAAGAATAAAAAGGATGTTACTAGATTAGTGTGTTTTACTACCATAGACCACCTTACCACTTAACACCAGAAAGGATTGTGGACAAGCATAATCCCTTAAATTAAAAAAATAACTGGCACTATTTCGGAATTCCTGGCTCAATAGTAACAGGATAGCTTCAAACAAAGAAGTTATTAGGAGAATGGTAAGAGAGCATTATATGGATACTCAAGACTAGTTCTTCGTTATGTATGGATGTATTACGTACATAATATAATGGATATAAATCATTTATTTATTGATAAAAACATTTGTTAAGAAAGGCCTTTTTAAAAATGCTAAATTGTGTTACCGCACCTACTACTGCGTTTCCCGCCGTCTTAAGTTGACTGGTAAAGAATACTCATAGGCAATAAGTCAATTGTGACCCAATTTTTAAATATGTGATTTTAAGTCTTTTTTTATGAGATGACCGAGGCGCTACGCGCTAGATAAGATGAAATAAGCTGTACCATGTTAAGCTCGTCGTCTTAAGAAATAAGATGTTAGTCTGGTTACCTCAGTGATTTCGTTATATAGTTATGTTTATACACTACTATTTGAAAGGAAATATTGAAGCAGCAGTGGTGCCTATCTACATGATCTCTGACAAGAGAGATTTGACCGCGCTAAAACAATAAAAGCCCGAAAACCTGCAAAAAAGTTATTATTTAGCGAAATTTCATAAAAACTATTCTCATAAAAGGTTAACGCATAACTTGGCGATGCGAAGATATATGTATACCAACACTCAATGCAAGAAATTCCACCAGTAAAAAAAGGTGTAGTAAAAGTTTTATTTACTTTTATACAAAAAAATGTCTTTAGCTCCGTGATAGGTGTTAAAAACATATCTTGTATAGGATAAAAAAATCCAGACATCGATTACGAAACATTAATTATAAATAACGATAAAAAGTAACATAAAGTACAGAAAACCATTTAATACGACAGTGTAACCTACTGTATATAATTGAATATTAATTTATTGGTCGAATAGCAGTATATATATATTACATTGGTAACAATGATAAAATATTTAATTTAATTGTCACAGTAAAAATTGCGAAAATGAAACTGGTAACATTTTACATTTTTAAATCGGCGGCTAAAATTATTGACGGGTTATGAATATAATTTCACATTTAAAATAATATTTAAAAAGAACTTAGTTTTGAAAGCAGACCGATATGTCTGATGAATTTCAACTTCGTTTTGCCACTGAAACCGATGAAAATTTAGAGGAGTTTGGTAAAAAATACATTAAATATTTTCTATGTGATGTGCATTATAACGATTGTTTTAAAATTTACGGATCTATTTTAGATATAACACATGAAAAGTCAACAGCTACTCCTAAGAGAAGTAAAAGAATTCGGAACAAACCAAAAAAATACGATGAATATTTAGATCTATCACCAACTAAAAGACGAGTTATATTAGAAAATGAAAGTTCTGAAGATGAAGAAAATATAACGACAGTTTCAGAAAAACCTTCAGGTTCGTATTTATAATTAAGAAAAATTTTTACTTAAATTTATTTATTTCTCTACAATCATCATCATCAACAGCCTGCGCCAGACCACTGCTAGACATAATTGTTTACGTTCTCATTCTTTATAAGATTTAAATAAATTAGCTCCAACTGTAAAATAAATTCTTCCTTTTATTTTTTAAGCATTTTTTATATTATACTATGAAGGTTGAAAGTATTAATTAGTGTATTTTTATATCTATGTGAATATATTTAATTAAACATTTTTTTTAGATTTGATCATATTTATCCAAATTAATTCTGTAAAAGAAATAGTTTTAACAAAATTATTTACTAGCATATATATTCATCAATGTCTAAGTGAAACTTGTTAATAAATTTTTGGTACTAAAACAAACTATTTTCAGCATTATTTTTCAGTGATGATGTAGAAGGTCAAGACATTTTTAAGTTCAAATCACGTCATACCAAGACTGATTTACAAAACATAGTCCAGACTACTATTAGTCATTCGCCTACTTGTAGTAATATTAAAACACCCAAGAAAGTTAAACCTTACAACCACTATCCAAAAACAGTAGAAGCTACACCTAGAATAGTAGCAGATATAATAAAAAAAAGTAGGTGGTAATTATTTGTTAATATTTTATTTATTTGTGTTAATACAATGTGAAGTAAAAGAATTGTTTATCTTGTATTTTATATTCTATCAGAAACTATATCATTAATAATGTCACATGAGTTAACATTAGTTTAAGTGCCAATTAATTAATTATGATCCAACAACTGGCCGTTTTCTTTATTACATTAATCAATTCCAAAAGTATGTGGAGATAATATGGTTGCAGAAACATCCCATGGCAAGTAGCTAACCTGTTTGTAAATCTACAGCCACAACAATGTTGTTGTAGCTGCCTTATTATCACCTAACATCATATGAAATTTTAGTCAAGTCTAATTCCTGAGTAAATCCATACCAGTATTATTAAATATACTTTTTTTTTATGTAACAAAATCTCAAGTGTAGTATCTTGAATTTGTATATCAATATTGTCATTATAATAAAAATGTATTGACAAGTTTTTAAAACCACGATTAATTATGTGTAACTTGATAAATTTCAGGAATTATTCGTGAAGTAGACAGTGAGAGTGCAGAAAGTGATTTCTCTGATGGGAGTAGTAGTGATTTTGTACCCAGTAAGAGTGATGAACAGGTATATAGTATGTTCCTCTTTTTTTAATGATTGTGTCTAGATTTAAGTTTCAGTGACACCTATTAAACTGAGTTTCATTTACATAAATATTTTTATTTTTCTAGGAGTTGATAGTTGCTGTTAATATGTCATGATGTTAAGTGAGTTTTGTCAACTCTTGAAACATAAAACTTCTTTTGTCTTATTATTCAGGTCTCTATAACATTATAAGATCAGAATGTGCCCAAATGGCCCACAGGCTAATTTTATATTTTGGACTTAAAAGTCATGAGTTTGATTTACAATGAATGATTGCTTTTTCACTTTCTCCCCTTTGTACAGTGCTAACTTTGAACTTTTATATCTCCTAACCTTTCTGGTAGAACTATAGATATTCTGTTATTTATTTCTCATCACCTCTACAAATGTCCAAGAGTATCCATATAGATGGTGCTGTTTAACAGTTACAAGCATTACGAAGTATTTAAGTTTGTGCATTTGTCTCTTCTACACTGATGCAATCAGATAAAACACTTAAAAATGGATGGAAAGTTACCAATTCTGTAAGATTGCAGGAACTCTTTATGCGTTAATAATTATTTATTAAATCAATTTAACTATATGATGAAAAATAATGTTTAGACAATTTTTATTGTTTCTTTTCATATCTTGAAAGTAACAATAAGACTTGAGTCTCACTTTCGGTACCTTAGAATTACTCTGTCTCTTAGTTCCGTAGCAGAAATAGAAGCTATGAAAGTACCAACCTAAATGGTCTCCAAGAATAGAGATCTACCACCTGTTATTGTGCTTTTGAGTTCTTGTCAAACAGTTATCCATTATTAGCGATATATGTTATAGTGTTTTACCCAAGATTTACATATTTGCAGTCTGAGTCTTCATCTGAATCAGATGATGGTAAAGAAGATGAAGAGAGTACGGAAGAGAAAAGGGAGACACGCGATACCAGGAAAACGCAAATTATTAAAAGTAGAGAACGACATATGAAATCAAAGCCTTCAGAATATATTGTTACTCCAGATAATTATTTTTTAATGCATTCAAGTAAAAAGGTGGGTACATACTTATGCTATTGTACAGAGAGAATTAATCCAGTAAAACAAAGCCTATCAAAACTGGTTGCTTAGATGGAAAATTGTTGTTTATTTAGAAGGAAAAGAATGATATAGAAATAAACAGAGTTTTCAATGTATTTAACAGCAATGATGGTACAATGGCTAAGTACTTTGTTGCAACTTTTTCCCTGGTTTAGTAATAAGGTAGGGGAAACACTTGCATTGCTACCTCCTTCAGTTTCTAAATCTGCTGCCATATTTAGCATTGCAATATTCCACCTGTAAAGATATGGGAGTATTTTGGATGAGCATGCTTCACTATGTGGATTACCATGTTATATCTTCACACCATTGTAGATAAAAAAGTTAAGGATTTTTTATTATGTAAACTGTTTTGTTACTATTTTGTAGATAACTACATCAGATCATACACTAGCTAGATTAAAAAACATGAATCTGAATGATGGAGTGGATACAAATAATTATGTGTCATATGAGCACAAAGACAAGATAAATGATTTGATACAATCTTATAAGGATTTATTCAATCGTTGGTTGTATGTTCTGAGTGAAAATTTCAACATAATCTTATACGGAATTGGTTCTAAACGTATGATACTACAACAATTTCTAACTGAGAAACTTAAAGATATGCCATGTGTTGTTATTAATGGATACTTCCCGAGTTTAACTATCAAAAGTGTACTTGATACAATTGTAATAGATCTGTTAGAGAATACTAGAGTACCGACAAATATTACAGACACAATGAATTTAATCAAAACACAGCTAGAGGAGAATTGTGCGGAACTGTTCCTTATAGTACATAACATTGATGGAGCTATGCTACGTAATTCTAAGTCTCAGTCAATTTTAGCAAATTTGTCCCAATTGAAAAATGTTCACACAATAGCAACTATAGACCACATCAATGCGCCACTATGTAAGTACTTTCATATATTTAAATATACAAGTAAATTTCATATATTTAAATATACAAGTAAATTTCATATATTCAAATAATAATAATACTCACATAAAGAGATTAGGAAGTGTGATTGCTAAGATTGAAAAGCGATTGAACGTTTCGAAGATGCGCTTGTTTAATTCCCGCTGGGTTTGAGCTTCTGATAAAGGAAAACATTTTGGGGAACCATAAATGCTGTAATTGTTATACTAAATAGTGTCAAGCAACAGACACTGATCACCAGTGTTAATAACAAATTAACCATCTTTATAACTAAGCCATTGTTTTTTGTAGTATGGGATCATTCAAAATTGAGTAAGTTTAATTTTACATGGTGGGATGTCACCACTTTCCTACCCTACACAGAGGAGACATCATTTGAAAATTCCCTGATGACTAATCGCAGCGGTGTATTGCAGCTGTCTTCTCTAAAGAGTGTATACCAGTCCCTCACTACTAATGCTAAAGGGATATTTAATATAATTATAGAATATCAGCTGGAGAATCAGAAACAGGCTCACTATCAAGGTTATAACATAAAATATTTTTGATTGATGTTTGCTCTCATACATAATTTGATTTATTAATTAGAGGTTCATCCATACCTTTCTTAGACATAAAAAAGGTATGTGGATTCCTTCACATAAAAAGGGTAGCTGAAATACTACAACCATTTCTGACAATGTGTCTTTTAAATTCCTTTACAAGAAACCACCTCATGATGATAATTAATGATCAATTTGTTACTGCAATGTTGTGAAAATACAAACAAAACCTATTTTTTGTGTAGAAATTCATTAGAACACATATTACTTTTTCTATGTATCTCAATTCATATGGATAGGCCTAACATATACAAGCTACATTGGATTTTGAATTAGAACTCGGAGATATTTAGTTTTTAGAAACATTACAATTAGTAAGTAAATTTTTTGAATGATCACATAAAACTGTATAAATATTCCATTTACAGTGCAGTATAAATATTACCAATTTATTCCTTTTATGAATATACCAATTTTAAAGTTCAATCTTTTTCAGGGTTACCTTTTAAGGATTTATACTCAAAATCACGTGAACAGTTTTTGGTAAGTTCTGATTTAGCCTTGAGGGCACAACTAACGGAATTTCTGGATCACAAACTTGTAAAAATAAAAAGAGGTTACGATGGTAGTGAAAACTTAATAATACCTATAGAAAGTGTTATACTACAGCAGTTTTTAGAGCTACAAAATAATTAAAGTTCTTTTCATACCTCCTCCAATAAAATGGTGTACAAACAGATAAATAAAACTGCATTATTTAAGATTCAGTTTTATTTTACAATCCCAGAAATAAAGTCTTAATAGGATTATATAATATATATATCAACAGGCCAAGTTGTAAATTACTTAAACTTAATGACTTACATAATACAATAAAATTATTAACTAAAAAAATTCTCTTCAACATATATCCTGGCACATTCACCGTAATGCTCCAACCAAAAACAATTTTATAAATTATTATTGATATTTATACTCAAGTGCATAAATTGCCCTTCATTAAGTTTTATAAAGTATTGTAGAAAAATATTCTCTCAACTCACCAGGTGCCAAGCAATTTGACTAATCACCGGCTGGTCTGCACTTCTTTTTAATTTTACGAGGCAATGATACGAACAGGACGTTCGACTGATGATAAGTGATACGTCGCACATAACATGGGGCAATAGTAAAGATGATAAATACTGCCCCCCGCCTTGTGCATGTCGCTTTAGAGACAAAATGTTAAGTCCTGTTACCTAAGTAATTTCTAACTGCAGTGCCATTCAAACTGAAACACAGTAATGTCTCCACACTACTATTTGGTAGAAAAAGGCGCTGCGATGGTACCTACGTAGACGGTCTCCGGTAACAGAGATCTACTAACAGTTTGCAATTAAATGATACAAACCATTGATTAGTAAGTTATCATTAGTGAGATTACAAAACCAAAAATATTACTTAATTGCAATACCAGTAAACCGGATATACCAAATTGTCTGATTTCTTTAACTACATTTGTATTTAAATTGACTGACTCTTGAACGGCTTCGAAGTTCAAATCAACTCATAGTAACATTATACATAAAGTTAGTTTGCTTACACTTTGTTACCATAAAATTACATTTGTAAATTTCACCATAAGTGAACTAACATTGACAACTATCAGAAATCTAAAGTTTTAACTACCTCTAGGGCTTGAGAAACAACCACTGAATAGAAATTTTATTTCAGAGCCTTATGTTGTAGAGTTATTTTTATCCGTTTGTTTCAGTCA
The DNA here is from genome assembly GCA_018246255.1 of Pachliopta kotzebuea. Classification (NCBI taxonomy): domain Eukaryota; kingdom Metazoa; phylum Arthropoda; class Insecta; order Lepidoptera; family Papilionidae; genus Pachliopta; species Pachliopta kotzebuea. The sequence continues at coordinate 13,035 of DWLS01000352.1, read as the reverse complement.
CAAAGTGACTGCATCACTGTGACAATACTTTTAACATAATGAGAGATGGTGTATGATGATAAACAAAAAAGTCTATTTAAATTGGCAATTTACAAATGTAATCAAATGACGCATTTGACATCGATGGCGTTCAAGATTAAATATACTTTTTCTATATCATAATTTTAACATAAATTTAATCATGACAATATTATATACAACCATGTAATAAAAGTTTGCAGTTTGATCTTATTAATTGTAAGCCTTATTTGCTTTGTACATATATATGAAAATCGTCAAGTTATAGATTTTTTTTTGTAATATGTCTCAACCAGTCTAATTAGTTGGTCATATTAACAAACAGGCGGAACACCCACATCGGAAGTAAATCTTAATGTGTTTGAAGGCATCAGAACCATTCAAAAAATTTTTATTTTCCTCTTACTTAAAGCTAATTTATATTTTTTTTAGTTTCAAGACTTGTTGAGAGCTACTCATTAAAACCTAAAATCATGCATTTTCATTTCAATGATTACACTAAAATTAAGCATGTCAATAGAATAAAAAATTATTATTACAAAAACAATTTAATTAAAACATTAACTTTGTTTGACAACTACGGTTACCACACAATAGATGTTAACGTTAATGAATGTTTTAGCATTGCTGTCCATCGGACTGCACCTTATTACTCTCCGGATGTTGTTACCAAATCTCACAAATGACAACTAGTCTATGGGAATTACTTCAATGTATCGTGATTTATTGTCCGATGCATCGGAGCGCTGTACACTTACAAACTAGTAAGATAACTCCCCGCTTAAGGCAACTCAATTTTCGTCATCGTCCTCATGTTTTCGCTTTTTACCCCGAGTGCTCTCTTCTGGGTTCTCGCGCGTGTTGTCACCATCTGGAAAATGTAAAAAAAAATAACACAAGTTTAGTTCTCGTCAATTTTATGTCGTCTTATCACTTAAGATTAATTTATTAGTTTAACAATATTACAGATTAACCATAGTAGAGATTCTTGAGTGAGACCTATGAACTACAGAGGGCGTCTTCTAATAATGATGAACAGAATATTGAATGAGTACCCTATTAACTAACATTTGTAAACAATTATTTCTTTCGTGGAGTGTTAAATGCTAATAAGGCCATAGATAAAGAAACATACTTGCTATAATCACTTTAATTCTTATATCATGACAGCTAGTACATAGTTATAGCTAATAAGGCCCAAAACCAAAATACCATATAGCCTTAAAACTGACCCTGGGTACCTCTATGTTACAATGCAATTGTTGTTAAATGAGTTATTTTAACTGTGATTGTGTTTTATATAAATATAGTAATTAAATGTCTTACCTCTAGTTTTAGAGTTATGTTCTCCATTAGCATCATTCTCTTCATCACCTTCCTCATAATCAAGATCATACTCCTCATCCAAGTACCCTTCTGCTTCATACAATGGACTTGCAGAGCTCTCCTCCTCTAAAAATTCATAATAATATTTAGTTTTTATATTTGCAATGGTCTAATGTCACTTGATGTATATCTTGTGTGATGTTAAAAGAAAATGAGGCTGTAAAAGGTGAAGTATAATGGCCAAGAATATTTGGGTTCTCATTGTAGTATACATGTAATATTTATATAAAAAACTTGTATGTGCCCAAAGCTGTCTTCTACTTTTCAAAATTTTAATTTGTAATTTATTTAATGGGACACAAATTATGATTCATATTACTCAACACATACATTAAACGGCATCTCTACTAACAGGTGATTGTGTATTTTTCTTTACTTAAATTAAATTTGTTTGCTATAAAATGTGATATACAGGCTGTTAAAGTCATAGTAAGTGGTATGCCTATAACAAAGTGGCGCTGATTAACCCTTTCGTGGCAGAGCACTTTAAAAAGAATTGCACTCTAAAAATCTTTACACAAGAAGTGTATGCTGCTAGAATGTAAAAAACAAATTACTTAATGGACATTATTGAGCAGTTGTTGATAACAACTGAACAGTGCCTTCGTTTGAAGAGAGCAGCTCCGAATGAGCACCATCTGGTGATGTTCATTCGCAGCTGGTAAATTTGCCAGAGCACCTAAAGGCGCTAATTAACTGAGAGTGAGCATCTATAGCCGAGAGCATGAAGGCGCTGTTCGCCATGAAACAGTTAAGTTTCCCCAGGTACCAGTTTACACACACTTCTAAAAGCTATATGTATTTCTCGTAAGTATTATTCATGTAAGGACTAGTGATCGGTTTAATTTTATATTAAAAAAAACTTACCAAGATTTTCATTGTACACTTCACATAGTGATAGATCATCATCCTCTTCCTCTTCAACATCATCATCAGACTCTGTAACAATTGTAACGTATAATGTAAAATATATTATTTCTCAGTGATTTTAAATCAAATGAAATTGTAAAAAATTAATTTTGACAAACATTTATCACGATTTATTTAATTCCTAAAATGTCAAAAACAGTTTTATCATGTACTTTGATAATGTTTATATTAATAAAAACCACAAAATGATTCTTTCAAAAACTATAAATAACATGTATATAATTTAAGACATCACAAACCAACTACCAAAGCTGATGAAATATATAGTTAAATAACCAACTAAAACATGTATTACTGTATAAAATAAATTTATTATAAAAGCATACAACTAGGGTCACCATATCAAAAATAAATTAAGTAATATTAAAGAAAAGTGATTATTATAAATGAAATAACTACTAAATGTTTTGTATTATAAATAAATAATTAAAAGAGTTGACAAGAAATCATTATTTAATATTAATAACATTTTGGTTATTAAATAATAATCAGCATTTCAATGCTTTTAATGCAAAAGCACTAGCATAAAATAATAAAGTAGTATAATAATGTTGAGTCCCTTAAACAGAATTAAACATGTTTTTGAGAATTAAACACTTTTTGATATAGTGGCTCTTGTAAGTTATAACTGTTGAATATTGAGTAATTATTAGGTTTTTAAAAAACAAATGAAGATAAGCATCACCAATTTAATAATATGATGCTTACTTTTCATTAGGTAACCCATGTGGAATATGAGACCATAAATTGTATATAATGACATTAGAAGGGAAGGTTTTGTTTCTGAAGGCCTTTGTGATAAAGAATCATCATCAATTATTAATGAACCAAAATCTATTTCCAGATCTGCAATCCATGACAAAGTCAACATAAATATAAGGTTTTTATATACAGTTTGTATAAAAACAGCACATATTAACATTGAATACAAACCATCATCTTCACTATCATTATTTCCATTCATTTCTTCATAGCCATCACTGAATCCATCACTATCCTCAGCCTCTCTATCTTCTTTGTCAAATCTAGAAATTATCAGTAAATTGTAGGCTGATCAAACAAGTTTAGATGAATTGTTGTCAATTATGTAGCACAGCAACAGAAAACAATTTTATATATAGTATATAATAAATACAGAAGTAACAAAAACATTGATAAAACTTCTTCAAAAATTTAAACTTTATTCTGATTGGTTAATTACACAAAAAATTTTATCAATTTTCATGAGACTTTTGAAGAGGAAGACTTAAGTATATGTTGGCAGTATAATGTCTACCAAGTTCAACTAGATACAAACAAATAAAAACAATATTTACCCATCTAGATATTTCAATGATGGATGCAGAGCAAAAACTTTACTCTTGTAATCTTCAATGCTGGTCACTTCATTGTTGAACAAATCTAGGTTCTTTAAGTTGACAAATTCTTCAAGTGGCTTCAAAGTTTCCAAATCTTTGATTTTATTACCAGAAAGATTGAGATAAGTCAACTTTTTGCAGCCATTGAGAAAGTTGAGCCCATTGGATATTCTGTTATCAGAGAGCTCCAACTTCCATAAATTGGGCAGTGTTGGAAAACCTTTCAAACTTGTGAGGCCTACATTATTTAGACTAAGTATTTTAAGATTAGTGTATTCATCTGTAAGCCCAATAATATTGGTGCTTCTGCAATTATCCAAGTTAAGTTCTTTGACCTGCAAAACATATTTCATCTATTATACAGACATAAGTACCTTTTATATCAAAAAATAATTATTAAGAAATAATGAATCTACATGTACTAATTTTTTTAAAGAATATTATTATTTAAGGTATTTAGTGCTAGTACTAAGCTGTAGTTCATACATTACGCAGTATAAATGGTGATAGTATTCAATATAATAATTATTTAGTGCAGTTGGCAACACTAATTCTGTTGTTAGGTTACGTCAACAGTACATGATAAACTTTATACGTTAAGAGAATGTAAATTGGATGCCATGAAAAATAACTGAAAATTTTTATACTTTTAGAAACAGTAATACAAGAAAGCATCTGAGTATAATTAGAAAATAAGTAGTATAACTGGCTTGCTGATATATTTAGAAGACAAGCCAACTAAAATGTCAAAATGATGTGAGTTGTCAAAGATCCCTTATTGGCGTAGTTTGTAAAATTCAGCAAGGAAGTGATTTAATTTGTAAATTTGAATCGGAATTATGAAATGGATATGTGTATGTAACCGTTTGTATCAAAAAATCATTATTACGTGTTATAGTTATCTCTAAAATTAGAAAAAATTTCAATTTGCAATGGCGGATGTCACGAATCATCGCGACGCAATAAAAATGGCCGCTGTATTGGTAAGGCGTGCATCTACAAAAATGCAAGTAAATTTGCCTACAGCATAAATTAAATTCCCGAATGCGATATGAACGAATTTAATAAACAACAACAATAATTTTTAAACTATAAATTCCCTTTCATTTTATCTTAGTTGGAAATAAACTGTTAGGTGAAAGGGCGCGAAATTAAGTCCAGTAGAGTTAATTTATTATGTATTGATATAACGAAAAATTATTAGGAATTTTTATACTTTAAAATTACAAGTATTTTAAGCATTTCGAACTCTTTTTACATACATGATTTGTTAAACATACAACATTGGCGAATATAGTTAAAAGAACTTGAAACCGATTACATTGAATGATTGATTGTAATTATGCAAATAACTAAAAAATACATATAAATCCATCGATGCTACATAAAACTTGTTAGTACTTGTAGTCGTTTTGTTTGCTTTTTAGCTGTACATATTACGTCTGAGTTTCAATACTTAACCTCAAATTGAACACTTATTGAAGTGATACGACTTGGATCTGTATGATTTTCAAAGTTTCACAATAAATCCTTGATAGGTTAGAAAATGATTGGAAAAGTAATATTTGATCTAATTAAAGTCTTTGTAACATTAGAACGTGGACATGTACAAGACGTAACAATCGGTAATAGCTATCGTTATAAACAATAACGCCACATCTGTAAAGCACACTTGTATAGTAAAAAGGTAATTTCGAGTTGCAGATACAATAGACTAATATGTGCTCACACAAATTACATTTTTTTAATTGTTACACATAGATGCTTAACAAAATACGTATCGACAAAACATTCCAATATAACGAAGCGTAGATCTATTTACCTGCGAAGGATGTCTTCCCCTCCGTTCCAAAACGACCCTTTTTTCCATCTTCCCAAATTTACAGCTTTACACAATTAGCACTATAGGATTACCTTTTATATTACTCAAAGAACTAAATCACTAGGCTTGCTTGGGTTTCAAAACAGAAGGAAACTATAGATACACATTACACACGAGTGACGTTGTAGACGAGGCGCCGCCTGGTGGCTGTTTAACGAGGCCGGATACGACGCCGTTGAGCAACTTTTTTTATTTAAACTTACATAAACACTTCCAAAAAATATGAAAGTTTAATATCTTATTGTTAAAGTGAAACAGTGATACTACGTTTTTTTTAAATTCGTTTTTTTATCGGATTTTAATAACTTTATTAAACAAAGTATTTTGAAATGTTGGCAGAAGTGACTTTTATTATAAAGTTGTTAACTTGAATCACAAAAGGCGGGGATTTTAAAACTGTAATTACTAGTTTAAAATAAATGTTTACCGAATATTGTATAAGTGTTATATGTAAACAGTTGTTGAATAAAAATATACACATTTTTAATAGGCAAGACTAAAAGCGTATTTTCTTTTACTCGCCCATAGTTTAAGGATTCATTTCTTTGCAATATTTTTGGTACTAATTGCTAGCAATACTTTACAGAAGAAAAAATAAACAAAATCCTTTTGAAAAATCTTCTGCTTTGTCATAGATACCAAGACTCATAAGAAAGAAACAAAGATATGTCGAAGGTTAATAAATTTTCTAAAAAACTAAACCTATTGCCATACCTGTTCTCAATATAGTTATAAATAAAATTGATTACTTCATGATTTCAGATTAACAATCTTGACTGCTAAATATACACTTTTCCAAAGCACTGCATGCTGTTAAATGATAAAAGGAAAAACATTTCTTTTTCTAAATTTACTCCACCTCTTTACGCCAAGGGAAAAGTATATATTCTAACCCGTCGAAACACGAAAGAAAAAAAAACAATTTTGATTATTTTTAAAAGGAATTCCTTTACAAATTAAATACAATTAAAATGTTTATTAAAAATTAAATGCGGTATGATATAAGTGAAATTAATTTGTAGCGGAGTGAAATCATATTTATATTATTCTATTTATATGATTCTACACAAATATGTTATGACATTAGAACTATATAGTTCTAATAACATATTGTATTGTCTGATAAACAAGATGTAATTAATTCGAAAATGATGACAATTTAGTATTTATTTACACTCTAAATAATAAAAACAGATGTAAAGCTACTGATAAGATTAGTATGTCAGAAAATTCTTCTTTGACTTTTTAATTGTTTACATAACTGATGGCGGAAACGTATTTATCACTTCACTGGTGGTAGGTCTCAATTGCCGGAGACTGTCTAGAGAAGTACCACCGCAGCTCCTATTCCAGCTGACAAAGAGCAGTGTGTAAACATAACTGTTTTCCGGTTTAAAAGGCGTTGTAACCGATGAATATATTACTGCCGTAAGGAGATTTAGCTCTTTGTCTTAAGGCGACGAGCGTAATCTCAAGCAGTGTACACCATCTTTAGCGTCATCTTGTATGTATTGGCCAGCATATCACTAACCAATTAGGTGAACACTTTTTCTGTATCGTCGTCTCGTCAAGTAAAAAAATATTAAAGGATGTAGTAAGTCCAATTAATTATGTTATTACATGAAAAACCTAAAGAATAATACGTTTTTGAAAATTATAGTACCAACTTTAATTTTATTCCAATTATTGTGTTTATTTCGATTTTAGTCCAATACATACCAATGGTACGACTAGATATAATACGAGTTTGTTATAAATGATGAATCAAAAAGATTTGTAATTAACTAGTTAAAAAGAAAATAGCATTAAAACCTACTATAGACAATTTAGTTTTGTAATCTTTGTTATCAGTTTATTTTTCTTTAATAGATGGATTAATTTTAATTGAACATAAGAATCGTTCGTGAGTACACTATCAAAAGTAAGAAAAGGGGTTGCCATCTATTAAATACAAAGTATTAAGTTAAAATTCTAAACTTAACCTAAATTATGCTTAATACACAAGTATGAAGTCCGCAAGTAATAGTTTTAAAATAATTATTTTTGCAAAGGAAAAAAACGACTAAACATAGCTGGACGCCAAAAGTTGTCGAAGCTAAAAACCAGAAAACTGTCTTATACATAAATTAATTATATATATAAGGCAAACCAGTTTTAATTAATTTACTGTATTGAAAGTAAACTATGTGAAAAATTAACTTCTGTATACAATTTATTCAGAATGTTATGTACTTATCATATTCATCACAAACAAGCTATAGAGTCGCTACATACACAATGTTTAAAGTTAATTAGGTGAGTAGTAAGTAAGAAGTGTTGTTAAACAAAGGAGAGGTAAGTGTAGCGGTATGTAGTGACAGGAGTATCATCCGTAGCGAAGGCGCGGCTTGCGGCCGGGAGCGGCGGCAGGGAGGCGGCGGAGAGCTCCGGTAGGTGCGCGCGCAGGTCGGCCCGGCTGCGAGCAACAGTCTGCTCGTGTGAGCCGCTGCTGTCGTTTTGGTGATATTGTGCTGCGCTATGACGACGATTGGTAAGCACTAGTTTATACAAAAAAAAAAACTGTTATCTTTATTAAACAAAAACCATGTAACAAATGGGAATAAGTTTCTGTAAGTAACCGCGATCGTGCTGCATTTTTCAGTGATAATTGTGGATCTTTACATTATTTATTTACGCTTCCTCGTTGCGGATCCCTTTAAAAAAATTAGGTTTTTGTCTGTTTGAAATATTGAGTGCTAATTTTAATAAATCTCTCTTCTCTCTAAATCTGTAAAATTTTTAATATTAAGTTATAAAATTTGTTACATACACATTTTTTTAAATTTCATTAATATTTACTTAAATTAAAGTTTATTATTTAATTATGGTTAATAATATTAGTGAAAAACCACATAACATAAAAAAACAGTTTGGCTGTGATGTCTGATAAGTAGATTTGTCTGAACGTTTTTCTCGAGCCAAATTTTGCCCTTGTCTCCACAACAATTTTATTAAAAAAAAAAGATTTTGAATATATGAAAACCGCAGTGTTATAAAATAATTATTTTAGTTTTTCATTATGTCTTGCAATTATATTTTAGTAGTATTTTATTATTACGATTATTCAAATCATCAGCCCGCTGCAGTCCATTGCCAGGCTAAGATATTGTTAAAATATTAATGAATATTTCCTTGATTCATGTTAATTTATAAAATTAACTTTTGTTCTCGAACGTGTTCAAGTGAACACATCCTGTAAACAGTTAATGTGTAACAGATTTTGTTATCTATCTTTAGATTCAAATTTGAAATATCCTGTCGATGTAATATGTACAGAGCAGAGTCATAATAAACAAAATTGAAATACCATTCACGACAGATAAGACATAACATTGCTTTGTGTTGTTTTGTCAGAATATATCAAAATTTTATGTAAACACTGTTATACATGAACTAGGATTCTTCACAATGACGTTTAAATACGACTGCTGGAGGTGTTAAAATATTCAAGCATCCCCCGCCCGCCTTTCCGTCCTGCCCGTTCACTCGGAATTAGAATTCGTTAAGATTTTTGTTATTTTATTTTCAAAACAAAGAGTGCCGCCTGTTCCTCCTCACAAAGGTCCTTTGAAGCTAATAAGATAGCTTTAAATTTGGTATTGTAATATAAAAGATTAATGAAGAAATAATTGTATTTCATATTTGACGAAACAACCTACATATAAAACAGTCAATATCGAAGAAGTACAGAAGTAGGCAATTCATAATAATAAGAGCAATCACCTTAATTAAGAATGTAAATATTGAAATCTGCTTAATGTACGAATGCAGGATTCGATGGTGGCGTCGTCTGCGTCATGTCTCTTTGGTAAAAGGTCGTTTACAAGACTTTCTTTTTCAAAAGCGCAGGTTTTTCCAGCTCCCAATAGCGGATCTAATCTTGTCATCTGCCGCCGATCTTTATTCGGCTGCGGAGACTAGAGTTGAAAATCACTCCTCTAACACTTCGACTTCTCGGCCGCAGTGTCTCTCTCTATACTATGCCCTAGCAAAATGTCGGTAAATATGCCGAGGAGCGTTCAATGATCTCATCCAGAATGACAAATATCCCATCAGGAGCCACCCACACACCACGGCTGGCCAAGTAGATTCTTATCAGCAACCATGAGTAGGCGGAAACTAGTTCAAAAGAGAGCATGCTCTACTGCATTAAAAATTTTGTCATGTACTGAGGTGTGAAATTCCAGGTAGTATCAAGGGCTAAATTACCACTCTGTAAACTAATTAGGAGGTATTAAGGCGGAGGTTAAGGGGCTTGGGGATTGAAATGAATTAGCCGACCAGATTTATTTATACGTAAACGTTATTTGAGTGGAATTATTGAAGACGTAGTTTATCTCATAATATCCGTGCTTCTCCCTTCTTAGTTCTCTTTAAGAAAAGAGTTGCTATTATCTTTAATTAAAAGAGAGTCCATTAACTTTGTCTCTAGTTGCATATTTAATATATCATATTTACAATATACCTAATAAATTTTTTGTAAGTATATATTAAAAACTATTTTCTTTTTATTTTATAAATATACGTTATTTGTAAATGGTACACATGCACATTTACTATTTTTTATCGTTTATCAGGGTATGCTGGCAGAAAAAGCTTTTTCTATACTCTTGATATCTGTAAAACTTGGTGTAATGTAATTGCTGTCTTGATTTTGCCAAATGTTATTGCCGAAAATAGGTAAATGTGTTTTCGTGATTTCTAATATTTTATGCTATAGTGTGCATGTGATGCATTAATAATATCTAAAAGGAATACAATTCGCCGAACAAGTGAAATTATTATTATTCAATAGATTATTGATGATTTTGTCTTTAATACAGATATAACATGTGTTTCCGCGTTATTGAAGAGAAATATTGTTGCCAGCTGAAAAATATTTTGTCTCAACATAAGCTGGATTTATTGAAGCTTCGCGCGTGTTCAGTCCTGTGTAGATAAAGCCGAACCATTACCTACATCCAGGGAAATGAACGAACCCACTGTTCTATTAAATTATCGCTATATGTATGAAAAACAAAATATCTGTAAGGGTTATAGGTTACGAAGTAAAGGACTTTCACGAAAAGATTTTCTGTTTTTCTGTTATCAAAATGATATTAGACAATTTTCGTTATTATATTTGGAGAAAGATAAATCTCTGATAACATTTAATTCTTGTGCTTTTGTGTTAAATTAAAAAGTTCCGCATTGGATATTATTAAAAATATGGAGTGTATTCTTTACTACTAAAAGATGTATAAAAAGTCATGATTAATGAATTTTTAAGGAAACAACAATACAATATGTATTAAGGGTAAATCCGTAATAGAAAATGTAATGTACAAAGGAAAGTATTGGAAAACGATTTGCTACATTGTGAATAAAAGTGCCAATGAGCAGTTTAAGAAATAATAGAATTATGTTCCAACAAAGTTGAATCCTTTCTACTTTTTATTGAAGAATTATTAAAAACGCTTTTCTCATTAAGCCTTATGTTTATCATTGAGGGTAATAAATTTACTTTCATATTAAAACACCAGCCTTAGAGGACGTACGGCCTTGGACGTCTATTACATCGATCTGTATATGCTAATACTTTTTCGTAAAGTAAAGCATTAACAAAATTAAGTTATATATTTACAATAACTTAGTGATGGCGTTTTCGGGTTTAGTCGTGTTTATCAAATATTTTACTATTTTTGGTATTTACCGAACACTGATAAAAAAGTTGCGACACAAAGACGTCCTTTGTTGAGCATAGATGTCCTTCAAAGGTCTTCAACCTATTCGGTTCTGGTCTGGTCGAGACCAGGGTTTTTTCATGACCTTCCTTGCCTTTTGATTGTACTTTATTAATAACCAACTAAAGTATTAAGATTGTCCTTCAAATGTTTTCTCCTCTGAATATGACTTATCTTTGATTTATTAAAACAAATAATGGTTGTTTGTATCAAGTCATCAAAATAAATAGCTACGTGGAATTGTGAGTTCTCGTAAACGAGATTTTAAAGTAATTTTGTGTTACGATCTTTTTATAGCTGTCTCGTTTTGTGATTTTATGACCGCCCGTACGAAGTTTGTTTGTTCAATTAAGTTATAAAAGCAATTTGTTGACAAATCTCGACGTGAAAATTATTACTTACACACAATTTTTAACACTAAATTTGTACTAATATTGTAAATGAAAAAACGTGTACATTTTTACGTTTGAACAGCTTAAAAATGTTGAGGTTACTTTTTTACATGCGATAATGAATCTTGTAGAACGAACAACCAATAAAAAACTTTCAACCTATGAATATAAACATTATTACTTATCATTTGGCAGGTCATATTGAATGTTTCTGCAATATTGATTTTTAATATTAATAATACATGATTGCGCCCGGAAAAAGGCGCCTTCCACAACACTTGTCATTATAATGATTGGCATGTAATTATGTTTTTAAATGAATAAAATAAACACTTGGTAATAGCGATGAATTAAAGGAATGGGATATGGCCACATGTGTTAATTTCCTGTGTGAACTTCTAAGAATTTTTTTCACTTTTTTAATTCTTATTAAAGTGCTTCTCTATTACTGGAGGTTGGCCGACAGGTTTGAAAATTTTTGCTTATTTTGAGTCACATGGAAAAGTTGATCTACATTAGTGAAACCGGTACCTAATATTTTGGATTTTATTCGGTGTCCATCGTGTCCTTTGCCTTCAACTTTGCCCGTCATTATAAGTTGAAGCAGGCAATATCTGTCGTTTTTTTCCCAACTCTTTTAATACTGTTCGTAGACTATTTTTATGAAGGAAATTTTTATACTCTATATTTAGTTAAGCTTTTCTGCACTGTGGGGGTAAAAAGTTCATAGTAATGTCAATAACAGTATTTCAGATTATATATATATTATATCAGAACCATTTTGTTTGCTAGTTATAAATAATATACGAGCTCAAGAATTTGATTTACGTCCGTGAACATTTTCGTAAGATCTGTTATTGTGTAGTAAGTCCTTTGTAAAATTTATATTAATAGTTGTAATGATTAATTATATCATTCAATATTCATTACGGGTTTCACAAAAGCGTGCTCTAATTTCAACTGGTGCTAAATTTGAGAGGACATTTGAAAGTCAAGTCACAATTTTAAATTATATAGGTATTTTTTAAGAATATTTGTTAAATTACTATAAATACCATAATGAAATATTCTGAAAACGCCCGATTTAAACAAATATTACCAAAACAAAATATTTTCATGTACAGCTAAGTTTAGTGAGTAGATTAATGAGTTAGCAGAGTTAAGTATTGACCAGTAAAACAAATCTGTTAGCCTATTGGAAAAGGTAATTAAACTCCAGAAAAACAAAGGAGGTTTTTGTGACTTTTACTAACATACTGCGATAATCAAGAAATTTTACAACTGTGGCAGTTACACAAAAATTGAGT
>DWLS01000351.1:0-32287 GCA_018246255.1 Pachliopta kotzebuea | reverse complement strand
TTTTAACTTCTTTCATATCATCATTCATATCTTGAACATTCTTCCATTCCTTGAAGGCATTCTTCTTTTCTTTCAAAATATTTTGCACTTCTTCATTCCACCACCAATGAAAATGTCATACAACATTGAATAAAATAAACGATGAAAAAATCGAAATTCAGTTTAAATGATTTATTAATATTTACAAAATATCTCAATTTTCCCCTTAAAAAAACTTTCTACCATCAAAACACGGATGCGGTTTTAGTAACAAAAATGTCATTTCACCATCGCCTCATTAACACCGAAACGAAAATATAAAATTGGAATAAACGTAAAAAAAACTCTTTTACGCTTGGAAATCTTCCAACTGTTCGTTGCAATGGACGCGGAATTCTTCAATTCAGTTTTTAAAGGAAATTTCTTATTCTAATAAATTTATACTCTTTAATATAATTGATAACGGATTCACGATTAATGCGGAACTAAAAACTTGGAAATGGGTTGAATAATTTCGCTGATTGACGACCTACATACACATGAAATTGTACAAGCGTTTTTATTAATTTTATTATTATTCATTGAAGAAAGGATTAAAAGTTAATCTTAAGTTATATGTACCTTGAAATCAACAGCCTGGAGAAACCTTTCTGAAATACATATTAAAGTGCTTTCGCCTAAAATACATAATTTACTCATAAATGACATTAGGAGACGATACAAATCAGTTGGAAACAAAAAGGTTCTCTTGTGTGTTCTTATCGAAAGTTATTACAAATCTTCAAAAAGCAAACCAAAACAAATATTTTAGATACGTACACGTTTGATGATAAATATCACTTCTAGGTATAATGTCGGGCAAAGTTGAATATAGAACAATAGATATAGAAAAAACCTGGCAGTGAAACTTAAAAGAGTAGAACATAATCACCAATGCATAGAATAGATGTTCCATATGTTTCAAGACACTGAGAAATTCGTAAACATGATGGCCAATCTCCGGTAATGCAGAGGAATTTAAGAAGATCAATTATGTAAGATTTAATATGTAAATATTTATTATATAGCAGAGCTCCTATACAAAACATCTCAGTTAAATAAGAGCTGAATATTAGAGTCTATTTACTTTTATTGAACATTATTCAAATAAAAACTATATTATTATCTTGATATGATACTAGTGACTATGAGTACTTTTTGTATAGTACATTTTCGGTTCGGTTTTCACTTAATACAACATTTACTTTTGATTACATCTTTAAGAAGTTGAGAGATTTTGTTCGGTTATTTGGCGATGGTAGAAAATTTTGTATTATTTACACTAACGATTTTTAAGACCGAGTTGTTTTTTTTTTTTTATACCACTTTTGAATGATCGTTTTGTTACAAATTTCGGACTTTGGTATGTACTTTGAAAATCACAGATTAGTACAGTAAACAGAGTAAGTGAGAAGATTATATATCAATATATATACTTTTATGTACGGTTTCACATAAATTCAATAATGTATGCGAAACCGTACATGTAATGACGTGTTCAAATTTGTTTTAAATGACGTATTACAGAGTGGCGAAGTAATCAAAGAACTCGACAGTTCATTGAGTAAAGATCTCTCACACAGTGATAAGTATAAACACTTCGCTTTGATCTATTCGCTCCTACAGAAGTTTACGTTTGAAGACTTACATATGTCTACAAGTGATTTTAAAAGGTAACGTGTTTTTTCGAATGATTTCAATTAGATTTACTGGAAGATTTTATTTAAAATGCCTAAAATTTTATTTGTAGCAAACAACGTTAAACAATTTTTAAATTTTTACCAATTTTATATCGTGAAGATTATTGAAAATCTAAAAATATGAAAACTTATTATGTACAAATAAAGGGTAAAAGAACAACAGATAAAAGTAAATAAGTTCGATATAAGCAGTGTAATTACATTACAGTTAGAAGTGGTAGTCGCTGTTTCTCGTTTGGTATGCATTTAATACATTAACGGACGCCATAGTACTCACAGAAATTACTCCATTTTTATTTCACTTTGTTACTAAGACTTTATGCAACGGGATCTCTAATGCAGGAGTTTTTTGTATGAACACATTCGTACTACATCTATTTCGTATTATTGGTTTATGGTTTCAGTTATTTACGTTATCAAAGTAAAATCTATCAATATTTTTTAGTGACGGAAAGAATATTGTCTTAGTAATTTCAGCTTCGTAAAACTTTATATACCTTGGTTTCCGCTACCTATGTTGAAGTATGTCTAAACTACACTATTTATAATACTAAGTATCAGATTATTGGTTTTCAGTTTTATTATGCCTTTGACCAGTAATTTCAATCAATTCGTTTGTCTGTAGTGGTAACATAGAAACAGAGAGTTGGCGTATTTTTAAAACTTATATATTTTAATGTACAATACTTTGTGATATACAAATTTTCACACTTTCCATTTTAACAACTGAAATTTGTTAATTGCCTTTTTGTCGTGAAATATAAGATCTTTAATTATGTCTTATTAGTAAGTGGATTGAAAGTTTGTTTTTAAACTCAATTATATCGGATACAACATCGTTCGGTTCTCTCTAAAGTTTTATTTTATTTCAACGTGACAACAAAACGTGCCATGCGTTCACCTGATGGTTAAGTGATACGCTTGCCCATAGCAACGTGATGCTGGTTAAGATGGCGTACACAGCATCACATTGCGCTTATCGCATTTAGACATAAGCTGTTAAGTGTCGTTACCCCAGTAACTTCCCTAGCTTACAACCCCCTTCAAGCCGGAACACATTAATATTTCTACACTACTGTTTGGCGGTAGAAAAAAGGAGGTGCGGCGATCCTTATCTAGAATGACTTAGACTTGCCACCGGTAAAGTTACTTAGATTAGACAAACGGTCGCTTCTAATAGTGACAATAGAATAGCTACCACTTATTTATATTAACACAACAAAGTAGTTATAATTAGGTTGTATCAAATCAACACCTTGATATTCAATTTAGTACGGTGTTCTGACGCATACTCCGTATTGTCTCTTGTCAGTTTGACTATAACATAGTCACTTGTTTATCACTTTTGACAATGATTGTGTCACATCACAACGCGCATATAAATAAGTCATAATATCAAATAGAAAATACTGCTTTGCAAATATTAAATTAATTTAGAGCTTTGATACAAAATTCCGGAGCCCGCCCGCGATGCGTCTAGGCGACGTCATGTATCAAATTCCCCGACAGAATCCGCTCCGGCTATAACATAAGAATATAACTTTAGCACTTGGTTCGCGAGTCGCAAATTATTTTTGGATGCCATTTCTGAAATTTATTAAGCAATATCATAAAGACGGCGGGGACGAAGCAGATATTTTATGTTCTTATAAATATTGTCATGTAACCACATAATGGTAGTAGAGTGAATTATGGTTGTTTTTTATATGCTTTTATGTTCTCAAAAGGAACTCCAAAGCGATAAGGTAAAATCTTCACTTAGATATTTGTAACGATGTTAAATATGAACTAAAGAGTCTGTCTGGTTTAAAAAGAATTTGTTGCTACATCGCATGCAGAGGTTGAAATAAATGATTAAATATTTATTCTTTTCAAAAATTGATAATAGAGTAACTTTATATGTTGAACTTGTATTAAATTCGTTAAAGCGCAAACTAAAGTAGTTTTATTTACAAATAAATCATGTTTGGGATTACTTGTAGATCCTCTCTGCTCTCAATTACGTAGCCGGAGCCTATTTCTAAGTGGTGGATTTTTTCTCTCATATTTTAATTAATATTTTGATTAATTAGAATATTAAATAAAAAGTAGATCTGGTATAGATTGGGTTACTAGGTAGTTCGATGTGAAGTTGACCTACTTGCAGAATGCGGGTGTGTCCGCCGAATCGGCCTGGGTTCGTTTAAGCGTCATATGAATGCGGTCGGCCCCGATAGCTGTGCTGGCAGGCACGGCGCAATATTGATGAACTTTGAACTTATTGTGCTTGAGGTACGCCGATCGTGACCTGGCTCGCCTATCAGAACGGAATTGATGAGCTTCAATGTCATTCAGCCGCTATAAAAGCACTTTTTTGTCTGCAATGGACTAATATTTAACACTAGTTTCTCACGTTAAGTGACGAAGCCTTTGATCAAGAAGAATGCTCGTTAAGAATTCTCCGGACATCATATATTGAAACCTAGAACTAAGCTAAGATATTAAGGCGATGATACTAAGACTATATAGGCGGGTTCAAATTTGGCCCTAGCACTATCCAAACTCCAGAACGTATTGCTTTGGAATCGAGTTAGAGATCTGTGTATTGTAAAGGCATACCCGCTATATCATGGAAGTATTAAATTTTCCCTAATGTTGAATTAATATCCTGAGTTTATTTGAGTGTATAGAAACTTTGTAAAAAACAAAAAACTTTGTAAATTAATAAAACTAAAATATTTTGCTGATAATGAGGAATGTATTACTGACATTTAATGAATTATAATCAAAACTCTGTACTTTAATAAATCCTAAATCTATAAGTTTACCTTCAATTGGCCTGTTTTTTAGTAATTTGCCTGCCATGTTTGCAATAGTCAATAATTTCTCACAACATTCCCCACCTACAGTACAGGAGCCTTCCAAAGTATATTCTGCGCGGAAGCCTGTTCCGTTTGAGTGGAAAAAAGTTGAATAAAAGTGAGCTCAGAAATTGCTCGGCTTTTTGAAATTCTGCACACGTTATTTACATTGAAATGCTCGCTGTGTATTATTTGGGATCCTATTGTGAGGGAACTGAGTACATAATTGTATGCAACTACTGTAATAGAACGGCTGGAAGAGGATTATTCCCATCAGCGGCATGCAATAGACGGCCAAGCGTGATCCGACTCGTCGTGGGCAACGGTTTACTAAATTCTTCTCCAAATATCCGTGAAACTGGCGATGTGTGCGCTTTACCTTATATGGAAATAAGTTACTTAAGTTATACACTCAATATTTATTTTTAATTTTCATTTAAAATGTAACTAAATTGGTACGAAGTTCTTTTAATGTTTCAACTGCTGAGAGTCAAGGCTTTTTCTCACAAGGAGGGAGAAGGTTATGGAGTCACGATCGTTTATCTGCCAAATTTGGGTTCGCAGTTGTCACATGCCCACGAAAGCTGTTTTTCTTGGAATATGTTGGCTTTTTCATGGTGTTTATCTTCCCCGGAAACTTAAGCTTAGTTGAATCCAAACCCGCGCTTTTTAGAGATGCCTATTGAGTATCATCGTGTTAGATACAGCTAACTTTGGATTATGTATTGGACAGAGTGACTTAAAACAAAAAGAGTATGTATACCTATAACTACGACAAAGTATTACAAATTTCCGATAATTAAAAAGTAATGAACCACGTTTTAGTATGCAAAGTGCAATTAGTATGTAAAATACAATAGTTGTTTGTATATATGTATTCTTAAAGAATCTTCTTATCAAGGGAAATTTTCTGTAATTACCCACAGGGATAAAACACCTTAATGTTGTTTAAACAGTACTCGTTTCGGTCGTTCATAATTTTAGGACATATGAGTTTTTTTTATTATTGTTAACGTAATTGATTATTATAAATTCGAAAGGAATGACATGTTTTAGAAAAAGGACCATATTTTCATATATAACTTTAATTACAGAACTTGTCAAGGCACAAGAAGTTGTTGCTAAGTATTAATATAAGTTTCAATCATTATTTATTTCGTGTCGTTTTTTAACTTTCATAAGCAAACCTTGTTTATCTAGACCAGATGATGATAATACGATGTATCCTCTGTACATTTACGAATATATGAAAACTTCAGCCTGCCTGAATAAATAAGGCCGGGGATTAAAAAGGGAATTCGCCGTTAGGAATGATATGAGTACGTGTCCTAGAGCGGACCGGCGTGTGGGTATTATTTGTCGGGTAAAAACAAATGTGTTGCCATCAACATACCACATATAATCACTAAAGGCCTACTTTATTTTTGTTTCACTTTTCTCTCTTGCGAACTAATGTTTGTTTAAATCTGTAGTAGCAAATAATCGGATTTCGTGTTACAATGTCAGGCTGAAAATATTGCAGAAGATATATATTACATAAAAGTATGACCTTTAGGGTTTATAGAAGATATGTTGTCTTTCTTAAAGCTTGTTTCGATGGCGTGACACCAAATAAGGCATTAGTTACTATTAAATCGGAGTCATAGATCGATTCAAACTCGGTTATTAAATTTCGTAACAAAAAGGTAAAATTTTTACATTTCTTTTGACAGAGAGCAAAATAACCAACAGTATAACGGGTAAAAATATCATAGATGTGGACATAATTTTAACACGTTTTTAACATAAATATAGAAGTAGAGACTAGTCGTTTTAGTGTTATCAGGTGAAATCAATCCATTATTAATTTTAGCGATGTCACTGACGGTTTAGCTACGTGAAGACAGTTATTTTTGTCTGATGAATGGCCCACCCATCAATTGCAGATCGCTTGCCCACTTCATAAATATGGACACGACACTGTGGCATCACTTTTTATGAGCTCAAAAGGATCCGCTTGCGTATGATTGATGACCGAGAACAAGGCAGAAGGCGGTCTTATTGATTGACTTTATTCGTGTCTACTCACTTTTATAGCCACTTGGTATAATTCTATGCGATGTGAACAATAACTCTCTATTCGGTTTTTAATTTTACGAAGTAAATAAACGATGAAATTAGTAGTAAGGGTAGTATTCACTGTATTATATTATTCTCGTCCTTTTGAGACACGACATG
Organism: Pachliopta kotzebuea; assembly: GCA_018246255.1. Classification (NCBI taxonomy): domain Eukaryota; kingdom Metazoa; phylum Arthropoda; class Insecta; order Lepidoptera; family Papilionidae; genus Pachliopta; species Pachliopta kotzebuea. The sequence goes on along the minus strand of DWLS01000351.1, from coordinate 25,512 downwards.
TTTTGCTGTTCCCTCTAAACTGGGAAACTCTAGGTATAGACAAAAAAAAGCTGTTATTCACCTACACTTCCGGCACATAAACCAACAAAAAAGTATGCAATAGTACTTTTTACCAATTTCTTAATGTCACCAATTTTTAAATACAGTTTTAATAAAATTAGACCATGTATTACAAAATACTAATTATTTACCTGTATACATTAATTACCTCTTGCAGAAATTATGAAAGAAATTGATAAATTGTGCCTATAACTGTTTTACTTAAAGTTAGACAAAATATGATATGGTGTGCACTCAAAATATGATTTCTCCACAAAATTTTGTTTTTAGCTAAAAAACTAAAAATGGCGTGCGAAAGTGGAGTCGTGCGTGCGGTATCGGTTTGCGTGTCCAGACGATTTATTTAAGTATTCGCCAAGACAACCTAATTTCTAGGCGCTACCGTCTGGAAGCCGATGAGATGGTATTCAAATTGGGCAGTTTATGTGAATGCTCACGCAATATAAGAATTTGTATGGAAAACTCTCGTGACTCACATAAAAGCAGGTTGTATTCTATCTCCCTTTTTAATTTATTGGCACGTTTACTTTGTAATGTGTGATTTTGTTACATTGTTATAAAAAATGTTTGGTTTTCAAAATAAAATTCATAATTGATTTATACTCAAATGAAATTAGCATCTTTGATGTTTTGTAAGAATTTTTCCAATTTATTTTTATAAGTAATAGCAAATTTGCTTTCTCGTTGGGTTCACCATGTTAATCAAAGATATATTTGTATTTGATATAATTTTGGTATATTAATCAGATTTCTTAACTATACGATAGCTTCTGGTTGATAGCAGAAGAAATGTTTAGTCGATATATAATAGAGAATCAGGCTTAAATACCATTAGACGAAAAGAGTAGCAGCAGATCGGAACAGTTTTCTCAATCTGATCGCTGATCTTCAGGTTGAAGGAGGCACTTTATGATAATGATGATTGATATCTATTCTATTTTTTATTATCAAAATCTGATCGTACTTACGGTTAACACATAAATTATTTTTTAACAATTTGTTGCAATATTTTATTATAATAATTTCGAAACAACGAAAACTGTTTAATAAATAATTGTTTAAATATAGTCTATAACATAATTAGATACAAACGTATTTTAATGATTATTGTACTACTTTTTATCAAGAATCGGCAACCTATGGTTTGCAACTCGCCGAGATACGTCTTTGATAATATTAAGTGACCTGCTTTAAATTCGCAAATGAAGTATATCTAAAAATAAATATCACTGACCCTAACGACTCTTTATTACTTAGGTATTTAATGAAATTCATTATTTTGGACCGCTAATATTTCCCTCGTAGAATGGTTCGTGCTTTTTACTTTTTTCGTTGGTTTAGGTTGTGGAGGCCTCATTATTACTAAAATAATGAAAGATAGACATCTAGTACTGGGCATTTATTCTTCCCAAAAAAACTCGGAATTGATTGTTAACGCTCGGCGGTTTCCAGCAGATTTCGTTTGATCCTTTCAAGTTAAGGAGGTCCTTTCAGTTTTACGTCTCCAATAATCTGTCATTAAGTAACAGGTCCTTTGAATTTAATTAAAGAATCAATAATCCAATGACTTCCAGCGACTCTTTTTACATCGTCTGCCTACCTTGTAAGGGGTCTACAAACGCTGCGCTTTCCAGTGAGGATTCGTCATTACTGCAGTTTGAGTCTTCAAAGTTCATTGGTTCTGCGAGGTATGTGCCTTCCCAGCGCCAGTTCAGCTTCTCGTCACGTCACTGTCACTGAATTCAAACAGTATAAGACCGTATTTGTGGAATATATTACGCGAGAACTATGTCCATCGGTTGAAATGATGATGATGAGTCAATTACATATATTTATATAAACAACATACTAATCTTTTTTGTTTCTGTTGAAAAAAAATCGTTATTATTGTATGATTTATAAATATTAAACTGTAGTTTAAAATTTAGTAACGCTAAAACCTTAAAATATTTAAACTAAAGGATAATGTGTAAATTTTTACAAAATATAGAAGGTACTTATACGATAAATTGCAAGAGATTTTGTTCGGTTTTTGTATGAATGAATGGATTTACATCCTACATCAGCTTACGGCCATGACGTATGCGGACGGCACAGCTTGGATATTGTTAGCGCGAATGCAAACATTTATACAACCGTAGTGTTGCCGGATAAAATACTTTATATTTGTTATCTGCTTCAATATCAGTGACAATCTCGTCTCGAGTATGTCATAATTTTAATACTACCATTAAATGCGTTTACTTAATTATTTATTTATAACAACCTTGTTTCTTCAGACCGTCCTTATCTCTGGGAAGAAAGCTTAAATAATAGTTTTTTTTTATAAAAAATGTAGTGTAATAGAACTATTGAAGAATTTATTAATGTATGTAATGAATTTTATATATCCCAATTACATTCAACAACACCAGTAAAAATTCATTCAGAAAGTCAAGACTGAATCTTCTTCTACGTCGCATTTTCTCATGAATTTTCTTGGTCATCATGTGCAGTGACCACATGACCATTTTCTTAGCAGTTATAATATAGTGGTGTTGCCATTGCCTTCTTCATTTCACATACTAATCCGACCACGGATGGTCATCACATAGATATATGTACCTTTCCTCACCATGTTTTCCTTCACCGTCAGAGCACGTGATATTAGTTGGTGTTACATTAATTGCAATAAATTAAAAAAATCATTGGTGCTGGCCGGATTTGAACCTGGTATCTTCGGAGTAGAAAGCCGGTGTTCAAACTACTAGGCTATTACGACTTCTAGATTAAATAGTCTATAACTATGTAATATGTAAGTTTCTTTGCAATATGAGTGATATAGTTTATCATAAAGTACAATATAATAAAGCAATTTATATTAGTATGATTAAAATTGAAATTACAATAATTTAACATTCAGCACAAAGGTAAGCAAATAATCCTATTATTTACATGTCGATAATTTCAACCTGCGGTCTCTGGATTCGGAGCGAAATTAAATTTAATTAATTCATAGCCGCCATTCAATTATTTATTTATTAATCCATTTAACTCTAACTTATTAAGCATTACATGTAAATAATTTAGATTAATTAACTTAAAATCCTAATTGTAAGACCTCTAAAACTTCAAGACTCTTTAATAAACACATGAAGCTGAAAACTTATTTTCAAATAAGATGTAATTTAAAATTATAAATTTTATATTTTACAAGTTACGAATCTCATAAGACAAGAGATAAATTTAGTGCGCAGTAACTACAGAGTTTAATGAGTACAACTTAGTTAACTTTGTAAAGTGCACTTAGCAGGTTCCACTAAATGCCCAGTGCAATAATTAAGTACAACGGCTATAACGATTTTATATTTAATCCGTGTATTTCCAAAGCTATTAGCGTCCACAATAAATAAGAAAGACACCCACTTGGTCTCCGTCGACAGGATAAGGCGTAGGAAATGACGTTTATATTGCATAGAGGAAAGTTTTTATTGGCTTTTCTTAGCAGAGATAAACGACTTGTACTTGTATTAGTTCAGTGGTTGAATGATACGGTACAATGTACAACTATTTTTTTTAACTACTTACTAAATGTTCACTTAATATTTTCAGGGTAATATACTCATAGTAATATTTCAAAACTTAAATTATACGATTTTTACAACTAATTTTGTATGTGTAAATAAGTTTCAAGTTAGTAAGATTGCATAAATTTAGCTAAAATTAACTATAAAAAATGTTTAATCAAATTACATAATTATAAATCTGTAGAAACTTTGCCGTATATCATATTATTTGGTTATGCCTTTTAATCTAGCATATAAGTTAGCCCTTATAATTCTCGGAAACAGAAAATGTTTTAAACCACTTTCTTATTAAACGATCTATGTAATGGATTTTCATACTTTTCAATAAACACTTTCCTCCTTACTAACGGAGTGTCCCATTCATAGGATATTACGGGATGAAATACATAATGATAGTTAATTAAACGAGTTAATAAAATTTAAATTCGTTAGAAATAAGGTTATAACATATTGTCAAAAGATATGTACTATAGTAAATAATAGAAGCAAGAACATATAAATGTGACTATATGCACATAGGTATATGTACAGGTTTTGTAATGGTAGATGATTATTACAAGTTAAAAGCCTTGAATAATAATATTAGGAAAAGCAGAAATTAACAAAAAACGCACACTTTATAAATAAAACAGAAGTTTTATTTATAAAGTGTGCGTTTTTTGTTATTACTATTATGGACTTCAAATTTACAATAGGACTTATTGACTAATAAATATAAATTTTACTGTAATATACTGTTTTTGGATTTTGTTATTGTATCTGATTTAGTTTTACCGACGTATTTCCAATCAATTACTACAGTTCATTCATATAGCTATTGTAGCTATCTTTAAATTATTTTATTAGTTTTCAGATTCGATCTATCGAATGCAAAAATAATGTGACGTACATTCCCCCGGTGCAGATCTATTGGCATCGAGTCAAAATTACATACATTGAGAACCAAGGCAAGGTCGTTACCGCACGGGCGTATAACGTATACAGGGAATTTATGTGAGCCGTAAAATTGTAATCATTGTTCCTTTTAGTATATATATAAAAACAGGCTTAATAGCAATCAGAGTTAAAAATTCCTCTCAAACTTATTTATCTTTATGTTATAAATATAACATAATTTACAAGATACTAGGACTCTAGCTTCAAAGCATTTCAAAGAGAAACAAGATAATGTTTATACACTACTATTTCCAAAAGAAGCAGGAGATTAAATGGTTCCTTCCTAAATGGTTTTTCGAAACAAAGACATATTACCAATAAATGAAATTTACTAAGGGCGGGTCGCAGTAAAATCAGTTATAAATAATTCTAACCCTACATTCATGTAAACTGTATAAGTACACTCGTATTAAATCTAAACAGATTGTTATCTGATAATAATTACTTAATTACCAGCAGTAACCTACTCTGGGCTATGTCGACGATGATGAATAATTACTTCAAATAAAACTGAAAGTATTTGAAGATGATGATCAGATTTACTTACGCAGCTATTCCAATATTAATAAAGTCATTATGATTTAAGAACGATGACCCGGCATTAATAGAAATAGAATAATGAGCTCAATTTGGATTTATTCATAACATAACAACACGATATAAATGAATCACGATATGAAATCAACAGAAAAAAATAAGTAAATAGGGGAATACGCAATGTTATTAAAGCCACTTTAGTACAAATTTAGAACTTCAGTGTTCAGTCTCGATTCAGCTCGCGCGGCGCGTACGTCGGCTGGGTCGTTGATGTTCGCAAATGTTCAGTTAACCACTTAATTTAAAGTGATTGCCAATAACGGAAAGTATATATTTAAACTCAGTGTACATTCTCTTATAGGCTCTTATTAGTCTCGTTCAACATCGTATTATTTATTAATACGAAACCAAGCTTCATTAACTAAGAAATATTTCTATAAAGGATTGAATAAGAATTTTCTTTGCATGACAAAATGTGTTTTAATAGAAATCGATGGTTAAATGTGTTGCTCCGACTATAAATAATGAGCCAAGTTATTGGTTAAAGTTATTGCGTTAAGACGTCCAATGTTTATAAAGCGGTTCGCCGAGACCGACTATTGTGCATATCGTAAATATGGTTTCACGGTAGTTAAATGCCGTAGTCTGCAGGCCAGCGAATACCTTGGTCTTTTTTATCTTATTTCTTTCATATACTATCCCTGTATTTCTGTTCGAAAACTCTGAGTGTCTATAGATTATTTATTAAAGTATTATTGCGTCGTTGTCTATATATAAAATCGTTTGTTTACAAATAAATCGTATAGTAGATATTGATTTGCCGTTTTTATGGGAATATTATAAGATTAATAAAACTAATATCTACGTACTGTAACTGTCTTATTTAATTATTGATTGCAGCAACGTCTCGAGTGGTTTACAACAATCATGGTCACGGCACGATTAAGGTGACAGGTGTCCTGTTTTCAAAGCTTCCTACAGCCTTATAATTAACTCACTGTGTCTTAGACTTCTAGTCAATCATGTTTTCTATTGAAATTAGTATTTTGTTTATTTTCAATAGCTTCACGAAACAAGTTAAGAAAGAAAGTAAATAACAAGGTAGATTAGTAGGAATCGGTGTCCTTTGAAAAGAATTTTTGATCTATCAAATCTTATGTAAAGATTGAACAAACGTCGTGGTAATAAAAACGCGATAAAGTCTAGTATAATAATTTAGATTTATTAATATGTGCAAAAGTTGTAACAAATGTAAGATATGATCGTGTAATAGAACAATTACAATAGCCGTCTCTCCTGTATTAATGAAAACTATTCATTCATTCGACTCTCGTTCGGCTTCCAATTGAATTAGAGGCCACATTGGCGTGGCCCTGTCTCTGACAGATGGTACCACCCGTTATAGCAGAAACTGTTCCTTAGTAGACATCATCAGGCGGTGAGTGCAACGACTCCGTCTCGAGGTTTTGTTACATTCGTGACATTAACGTTTTAGCTTGTTGCGTCTGCCGACCGATTTATTTCGAAGCGGCACGTAAATTGTCAAATCATGCGAATATATACATATTACGGTAATTACCATATTAATGTATCACTAAAACATTACCGAGACGATTTTGACTTTGGTAACTATACTATATGCAATTACTAATAGTATAAACGATAAAAATCTGTATCAATAGAAATATTTGAACAAGTTTTGTTTGTAAAGAAAATTTAATCTTAATTAGGTTATCGTCTTTTATATTTTAATACAGATAATTTATTTCAGATTACCATCATTACGAGTTTTTAAAATTTATTCAATCCTATAACCGCATACTTAACGACTAAAATTAATAAGAAATTATTACTTCATTGTCGTGGAAAGTTTTAATATGGAATCTAATTGGGTGACCTCAATGTGTTTTTTATGTCTTCATTGTCATCGCTGATTTTTTCAGTTGATGACATAAATTATTTTTAAAAAAATATTTTAGAATATATTTATTAGACAATATGAATTTTTTGTTTTTTTTACAATGAAGCTGTCTTTTAGTAACAAAAACCCAAATATAGTACGCAAAGAAAAATCTCTATTTTAAAAATCCAATTTATATCCACCTGCAGCCATATAGGGAGAAAACTAATTAACTTTTTTTGTGAGATTTTACTTTAGACTTTCGGTCTCTGTTGTTTCAAGCCATTTTTATAATATCAGTTTTCTACAAATGCGGTAAACAGAATAATAGTTATTTTCGTAACTGACTTTAAATATCCTTTACGTTAAAAATTACTAAAAACATTAATAATTATGAGTTGTACATAATACATAGATCTGTTACGATGTTATTAATAAAACAACATCTAAAGATTGCATAAAATATGTTGGTGGTGAAATAGTGTTAGATACGTATATATTTATACATTGTGTTATCATGTTCATGAAATTAGATCGCGGTAACGCCCTCATTGCTGTGTCATTATTATACAATCATTAAACAACTACAGATTACCCCACGTTCCTCTCAACGCCAGTGTTATAATAAAATAAAAGTCATTCATCAATTATTTGTATCAGTCACAATGGAGTGCGGTCGCCTTAACAGTGGACTTAGATGGAGTGCTCACTCCATCGAATCATCTAATCCGAGCATTCCATCCGTTGTGATAGAAGACTGTGATAGTGAACAAAGTAATGAACAGAATGCAGTGAACGACAATTATTACATAAGCTACCCGGAAGACGAAAGCGACGAATGCTTAAATTTTAATAACCCATCAAAAAGCATAAATGATCCAAGCGAAGCTAACCCGGAAAGCTCTGACGATAACCCTCCTTTCATTTCAACCGTGGAAGTTTTAAATGATGAGATAAAAGAAGACAAAGACGCTGAAGAACTAATGAAGAGAGAAGCAAAAAAGTTTCAGGATTATAAGTTTTGCGAGGCAGTTAACGACTTCGACATTGAATTGGAAGGCGGGGAGGCGGTGCCTATAGTGTACCTCCCGACGACGCGCGCCGCGCGGCTGCAGAGGGCGCTGCGACTCGCCGGGCTCAAAAAGGTTCGCATGCTTTTGTGCCTTACCAACTATTAATTTTATATTCGCTTTTCTTAAGCCGGTAACGTTTAAAACGTTTTGTTGCGCTTTATCAGCGGCTGAAAAGTTTTTGACAGTCAATTAACGAGAAACGAAGAATACTTTCGTTATTTTTTTTGCCCCTTCTTATACAGTTTGACATGATGTGTTTTTATCTCTGTTGCTAAAGAATATCTAAGTTAGTTCCCCTGCTGCTCCTCTTTCTGTCATCAAACAGTAATGTACGAACATTATTATGTTCCAGTATGAAAAGACGTTGTAATAATTGAAATTAATGGGATTAGAAAGTCACAAACACGCATTCGGCCAGCGTGGTGGGAGACGGCACAAATCTCTTCACTATTGGGGGAGGCCAATATCCTACAGTTGACGTCCAGCGGCTGATGGTGGAGTAGAAAGACTTGTATATCAATAATCTAATAGAAATTTACTTAAGATAAAAGTAATGAATAAATCACCTTAATTTAAATATTGTAGTAAAACTGATTGAAACGAAGTACACGGATTTTTGGACTTCGTTTTCTATTTTGATGACGTTTCTGTTTGTAAGTAGGGTCCTTGAAATTGTATATAATTACCATTATCAGCCGACAGACGTCCACTGGTGGACATAAGCGTCCTTCGATAGTGGGGGGAGTTAGGCTGTCTCCCACCAGGCTGGCCCCATGCGGGTTGGTGGGGAGCTAGAGCCTCGTTTAGTGATTAGCACTGTGCATCGCGAGCATATGAGGTTGGCTCGTGTTCTAAGAGTTGTTGGGTGGCACCACTTTCAGCTCTTAAAATCTATTACTCTAGACTTATATTTCACTATTATGATACAGTCCTTACACGCAATTTCACGTGTAAGTTGACAGTGGACACCTATGCACGGCCCATTAGGCATCAGGCCAGCTCTCCAATTAGGCGTTGACGCACACGACTAGTTCTTTTGTTCCTTTAACTCGTTGAGCATTGTTTTACTTCAAAAAAGTTACGCGTATGTGCAACTTGTTAGCCGTGTTTACATTTTTCCTTTCGCTTTATTTTACTTGCTCTATCTTAAATGCAAACTGCCTGCGAAGTTTTTTCAGTAGTTCTTTTACGAATTTTAGAATCCTGTACAACAGAATAATTATTATTAAAGATCCTGATTAATTACTGCCTGATTATTTTCCTAGACTAATGATTTAGTTATTGATATTTCTTTTCTATTCCTATACAATAAGTTAAATTTGCGTAAATTTTCATGATGTGAACAGTTGTCTATTATGATAATAATTTATTTGAATTAATTGTTATTATTTAGTACAAATTCAAGATTATATTGCAGTTAGCCTTAATTTATTAGATAAGTTATTTCACTTACGGTAAACTATTATAATACCCCTGAAAGTAATACTACGATCTTTTAAACGTTGAGAAACATTTAAACTGGTTTTAAGACATATCGTGTTTACTTATAATTTTATAAGAGATTACTTGGTGACTATAAAAATTACAAGGGTATAAAATGCCCATCGTATACAGTCATTATATAATAATTCAGCGAGCGAAGCCGTGGGCAATGCTAACTATAAACATAATCGTTAGTGAGCCGAGTTAATACTCGCTCTGGACAAGGGATAATTGTACCTTACTTATATACGATGCTTGATGTAAAGTTGTAAAAATCGATATGTTTAATACCCACTTTGAAATGATATATATAAAATTATATCTATAACAAACCTCTGTCTTGTAAACATTGTCTGATTTATAATAGTAAAATAGAATTTTATTTACTTTATCTCAGAAGATACATTTCGTTTGAGCATTCGAAATTAGGTTATCGTAATGTAAATAATTGTGTTTATACGCTTGTTATCGCTCTCCGTTTTATCGAATACGTAAATATGTGGTTAAGAATAAGCATTATTTGCTTCTGCTACTACGTGAATTTAGTATCTTTGACTATTTTAATATAAATATTTAGATAATCATATTTGGACAAGCATAACGTGTATAATACATTTAATATCTTTAATTTTTTTGTTCAATTATCTGATGTAATAAATATTAAAATAAATAGGAGCATTTCTTAAGAAGTGCTGTATTTAAAAAAAAAATAGTAAATCGTGTTACATGCCACGTACTTTAAATTAGTAAGTAGGTCTCTATTGCCTCATACCGTCTGGGTAGTTACTAGTGCATTCCCTATTTCTGCTACACTGTAGTTCAAAAATTACTGTATTTCGAATTGAAGAGTGTTATAAGCTAGTGAGATTACTAGGGTAACGAGACGTGACATCTTCTGTCTCAAGGCGACGAGCGCAATGCGGTATGTATACCATGTTAAATAAATCTATATTTCACAGGTTGGTCTCGTCGATAAAAATATAAATAATTTAAAAAATTGTTGCAAATAACACATTTACATATTGATTTAAAAATAAATCTGTAATAAATAGAGTATAAATTGCATTTCAACCACTGATGCAATTCCCGAAAATGTGATCGAGTCGCGACAACTATTCGGGGTATTCGTCACAAAGCGAGTATGAAGCGAGGATTTGAAGCGCGATCTAGTTTTATATAATACGATTGAACTGTTTTTTTTTAAAAAAATACTAGTTACAGCCATATCTGCCCTTGACCTCATATGTGAAAGTAGATAAAAAATAAACAAGCCTTTTTATAGGTTATATTTTTTTAAGCGTTCTTCTTCGTGTTGTGGGTAAGGGTCCGGTTTTTTATTTATTTATTATTCTACTTTTCTTTCCCTCTTTTCCTATTTTCCCTTACTTGTCTATCCTTGCATTCTACATGTCCTCCTTTCATTCTTTCTATATCCTTATCTTTTGTCATCTTTCAAGCATCGCCCCTCAATCCAAATTTCGCCGTATTTTGCTTTTTAAGAATTTTTGCTATTTCTTTTTTATCTTTATTTATTTACATTTACCAATATATATTTTCTTATTACATTACATTTCTTTCTTTTCTCTTTTACATTATTATAATCTTAACTTTAATAATCACTTGTTATATTTATTTTTATTATTCTTCCCACTATTTCTTCAGCAAACTTTATAAATATGCGGCAATAGGTTATATTAAAAGTACTACCAGAGTTACCTGTTGTTATTCAGGCCTTTCTCTCATATAAAGAATCAAAATATTTTTTTCACGACACGGCCAAGTGCGAAATGAAGGCAAAAAGTATGATGAAGTATCAAAAAGATCATCATCTTAGCATAATTATTTTTTTCATCATTTGCGACTAAATATTTAAAAGTTTTTTCAAATCCCTTGCATATGTAAATTTAATGATCTTGTTCTATTTTCCTTTTTTCAAGGTTTTCGGTAATTTATTTAATTATTTAAAAGTGTTTCAATATTTATCACAGGTATTAGTAATATTGGCAGAGGGCGGAAGATTAAAAACACATAAAATCTAATTGCTATAACCAAAGGCATCATCAGCATAGTAGTCCCATACTACTACGACCTCGATTTTAACGTGTTGCTAAGATTATTTATTTGTTATTAAAATTGTTACTTATTATCTTTTCCTTTCCGTGTTTTTTATCTTTAAATAAAGTTATAGACAAAAATTTGTTTGAAACACTAATTCATCAATTTTTCAGAACATTCAGACTGTTTATTTTAGTCTACATTAACTAACATTGTTTTGTGTGGAGGCATATAAAGCTTAAAATTTAATTGTGCTTTCTTCTTATCTCTTTTTGATGTTCAACAAGTTTTGTTTTATTTATTTTATTACTTTAAATAACTAGGCCAATACGATTATTTAAAATGTTCCGAATTTTCTTTCATGTTCGTTAAACAAAGTGAGAGAACCTATAATATCCCCGACAAAACATAAAACCTCTTTCATCACAATTTTAGTTTTTAATGATATAGAATTGAAAGTGAAACTTTAGAATATTTAAGTAGTAAATGTGAAATAGATTTTAAACAGCGTAAACTCTTGATTACTGTGAAAACTTGCTTCGTATTTAAACTATCTCTTAGAGAGCGGAGAGCGTTCTGCAAACAGGTTGAATAACTTTTAGGGAAATACAGACTTGCTGTAGTTGTCATGGTAAAGAGCTTTTATACACTCATCACTGTACGAATAAAATACTTGTGTAGTTACCCCAAGGTTTGTTAAACAAAATATTTGTATTGTAAACTAAGAAGTTTTTATATAAATCAATAATTAAGAACATAGTAACGTAGTGTATTCGTTTACTGTTCAAAGCAAAAAGTAGAAATAACGTATTTTTTTTTTAAATATATTTCACTTTAAGAACGGAATAGTTTTATGAGAAACCTTAACACATCTTAGAGATCTTCATAATTCTTTACTTCATTTACCTCATTTTTATTATAAATTTCTGCAAAAAATTGCAATTTATATTAAAAATAACAAATAATATTTAATATTAACATTAAGATAATCTTGTTTGATTGTCTAATATATGAAGGTATTTAAATAATATATAGCTTTTAATCAGTCAAGCGCGGATACTTGGGAAATGACACCGACTTCCTGTTACGCAGACGGATCGGCAGACAAGCAAACACAAAGTCCCAGCTAAATTCGCATCTATTCTATGTACTTAGGGTTCAGTATCGATTGGTTTTGTGATGGCAATGTTATAAACCCGCTCTTGGCACCGATGTGACATTACTCGTATGTGAACTCACGTCGCTAGAGGCTAGAGACGGCTCTCATTGTCAAACGATACAACGTTGCGAAAATTCGGTTTTGTAATCAATTTAACGCAGTTACAATAATACAACTGGAATAGCTCCTCAGGTAATAACGAGCCTGTGATGAAGGTAAAGTCTGTATTTGCTATATTGTCATTAACCAGTAATAGCTTAATTACATAAGTTTCTTTTACTTTAAAGAATAACCTTACGATACAAAAAAATCACACTTACTTATATTACAAAAAAAAATACTGGAATAGGCTTAATATAAATGCTTCATATTATAAATCTTGTAATTGACTTTATTCTTGATTTAAAAGTACATAGCTAGTTAAATTACTTGTTCATAAATCCCGCACTGCTCAATTATAGCAAATGCTATTCTTTACTATTTTACGCTTGTGGTCTTTAATGATAAATTTAATGATAAATCTCGTTACCACAGTAAATTTTCTATCTACAGCGGACTCCTTCAAATCAAAACAGTAAAATTTACATACTAATTGTTTAGTAGCAGACATAGTTGTTAGGTGCTATCTACATACCTAGACGATATCCAATAATTAAGTTCTATATATATCTATCACTAGGTTTCTTATGTTTTATTGTAAAATGAAAAAAGTTTACTGGTGATAAATCTTTGTCGTCCGATACCATCTAGGCAGGTATTATAGTACCAGTAGGCTGAAAATAGGCAGTAGGTAGTTACTGTTTTTTGGTTTAAAGGGAGTTATAAGCTAATAAAATTACTAGGATAACGAGACTGATTAGCTTTTAGTCTTAATGCTAGATGCGAGTGGAATTTGATGTTGTGTATACAATCCTAGTCAGTGCCACGTATTTATGGGCAAGCGTATTACTTATTATCAGATGAATGTTCTGTTCGTCTCGTATCCTCAAAAAAATGTTTTTTTTCATTGTTCTCGTTGCACTACAATTTGAACGTAAACCGTAAACTTTTATTATCCCATTTTCAAGTCCATTTTTCAACTTCGATATGCAGCTGTTCAATGTTTTATGAAAATACACCAGTTTGGAGCAGAGCAACCGTTCCGTTGGCGACTTAACAATACTGATATAAAAATTGCAAAATAAAATGAAACTATCTGTTGGAATTGCATTGTTTTTTTTACTTTAACGTAGATTCATTAATTTTAAAAATAAATGTCACAAATACAGAAAAATTGAAAAAAGAAAAACAGGAAATTTAAGACTAGGGTATTTAAGTATTGTATCTACTACAGTATTTTATATTTCTCCTTCATTTTATTGTGATATATAGATAAAGGTAAGTGTAGTCTCCAGTCCTATTCTACGTAATCTGTAAGTAAATTGAAAAGATATGTCTTCACTTTTTATGTTTTTTGGTGTTAAATTTAACTCAAATATAACATAATTCAAAAGATCTGCTTCCTCGTACTATATGTTAATAAATTAATAGAAGATGAAGTATATGAATAGTTTTATCAGTCAAATCCTTATCATCATACAAGAATTACCATCTGTTAAAATATTGAAAGAAATACCCATTATTAGGTTTATTAAAAAAAGTATTTATTAATTTAATACGAAAAGGGCCTTTGTAAATTGTAGTGAAGAGCTGACACATTTTACCAACGCTTATATCGCCTTTTATCATAAACGAAGCGTACCACTCCGCTGTTTCTATATTTTCTTTTGACAACACAAAATGTGGAAATGTCAAGTGCAAATGAAATTTATCATGATATAAAAGAAATTTTACTATTTTATTAACCATCAGAACTTTGTGACTACAATAACGGCTATCGCTATTTAATGTTGTTCACTTTGTACGAACAATTGGAGCACACTAAAAAAGTTATATTTTTATAGCGTAAAATATCAGTGTTGGGAGACAAACAAGACAGTATAAATGTAACATACAAATGCTAAAATTTTTTTTGTATTCCATTAATAACTTTGCAATTTCAATAGCCATGTAATATGCTGGAAATGTAGAATGCAAATATTTTAATACTTATTTCAATCAAATACTTAACTAATTATATTAAGTAATGTTTTTTATCAAATTCTCAAACACAATAACGTAAAGAAACTTTTCGCCGAGTACTTTTAAAGTGGATTGAGCTTTTATATAAAATCAAAATGTTGCCCGCGCACAATTGGTTCTTCATCGATTTTCCATTACAATAAGAGTTCCTTTGGATCAATAAAAAGTATCCTAATGAAATTTGTGACTACGTAAATTATATTGTTCCAATTCACAGTATAGAAGATTATGGATTCATCTAAAGTGAGATATGTGGACGTTTTGCAAATTTATGCACTTACGTAAATTTGTTAAAAATGTCAAATTAATTTTTTATTTGCAGAACGAAAAGTTTAACGTCGAAGTGATATAAAAAGAAATCTTTCTTCAGCATTTCATTTGACACCTGTTTTCAGTATAATGAAGTTTATTTTTAATTCGGCAGGAAACGAACGGAGCTGTTCTGGAAATCTCAATTGGGTTCTTGGCAATTTTTCAAATAAAATTGAAAATTACCTGTTTCAATATCGTTATTTTCGTTTTGCCTCCAGATCGTTTTGAAGCGATAACCATTTTAATTTTGTCCATTGAAATTTCCTTTTGACTTATTCATCGGTGTTTTTTTTTGCTAAGAATTCGTAATTTCTTTGAAAAGACTTCAATTGAATAATTGTTTCACCTTATCTTTATTGATATTTTATTGAAAAGAGTCTAACATAATTTTTATTCATTGTTGAACATGAAAAATTAACAAAATAGTGAAAAAATAAATTGTAGAAGATATAAATTGAATTAAGTACAATGTAGGAGTATAAATACCTTAACTGACTTGGTTTGGTTTTTCCAAAAATTTACTTTTTAATGATATTATTTGATAACGCGATGTCCATTTAACATAATTTAATAAAATTAGAAGGGCGTTATGGGAGAACCTCATCAATCTACTTCTCTGCTCATGTTCTAACCCAATTACCGTTTTTTCTATCTTCAGAGATCAGGGGCAAACAAACTAATTAATTTTTACTCATTTACAATACGCGGGTCTTCGAAAAGCATAACTGAAGATTATGCGAGTCATTTTTCTTTCTTTCACTTTTAAATGGAATTTTCTTAGTATAACGTCGAGACTAAAGTCTGAAGAAGGTTATTCATAATGCAAATATTTTGAACGTCAAAGATAAATTGATTTCTTGGGAGTAATGTTCTTTTACGTTTTATTATATCTTGAAACCATTTTGTGCAGCTGTCAGGGTACATAATTATTGACCCAGGACCAGACTTGATTGACCTGTAGTAAAAATATGCATTAACGAAAATTTCACATTTCATTTCAATTGCTTGTAATTCTACTTTCTTTATTTTATAAATATTCTTTTTGATTATACTTTACAGTTATTTTTACATATTTGTTTTTGTTTCAGGTAAGTGGTCCAGCGTTTCTTAAGGGCAGCCTTATATTGGATAATGTATGAAAAAAAATAGCTATTGTGTTAACAATATTTTGAAATATTTTGTTTTTAATTAAAAGTTATGGTATTGACTTAATTATATGTATATTTACATTTTATACTAAAGCACCAATATCAACTGTATAAATGTTTAAATAATTATAGGCTTGTCTTCACTGTTTGTGTTACAATAACTTCTCTTATATTATACATGTTTTTACTGATCACGCAGAAAAACTTCATAATTAGAGACATATTCTTTTGTTCTTTTTTTTATATTAAAACGTATAACTTTTTAAGTCTTTTCGATTTTAGTCATATTATTTTTGTTAGAAAGTCTACAACGTCTAAACTACCAATAAACATGGATAAATATCTTTTTTATTTTTATGTAATAGAATCACAGGCAGAAATTACAAAGACATTTATTAGCCTAACTTCAAAGAGACAAAACCAAGACAGGGCGAGTTTAAACTGCTAGTTTGAAACACTTCTGCAAAGTTTCGCACTTTGAATTGATAAGTTTAAATTATAATCTACGCATTATAAAGGGATCAAACTATCGTTCATGGTATTATTAGTTATGATTCATGTACGTCCGCAAATTGCTTAAGTTTATTAGATTAGTGTTTGTATTTTGAAATAGACATTTGTACACGGCTCTCGTTCTCTTTTCCTAGTTACTATTTCATGCAGTGGTGGGGACAGCTTTCCTAATAATTTTCATCGACGTCAATCTGTTCTCGATACCGTCATCAGTCACTTGGCATTATCGCATATCCTCGACACCGCATTTTTTAATATCGTCTCGGGTCTGCCTACATTTCTTCCATCGACGAGTGAAAGCTGCAATTGCTAACGTTTACAAGACATTTATAAGCTTTACATTTTATTTAAAATAACATTAAATTGAACTTAACAAATATACATCAATATTTGTTATAAAACTTTCTGGTAGTCGGACTATACTCCCGAGAAGTTTTCTAATCTCCGTCACCAGTTTCTTTTACTTACGTCGTCTGTAATAAATTGATGCTGCATATCTATCTCTGTCGCTTCAATAAGGCTTTCGACAAAGATGCTATCAACAGACTTAGCTATTCATGTCGTCTTTATGTAAATTAAACAAGCGATATACAAGATTACGACGGACAAGATTACGCTGTCAACCTCCTCCCGGATAACACGCGGTTAGCATTGCCCTTGTAGCGGACAAACGGCAGTTAGTGTCTATTAGTGTCATTTTTGTACCAATGTACGACCATTTTGGTTAATGAAGACTGCGTAATGTTAACTGATATTTGTCTCTTACACGAAGCTGGAATATTACTGTATACTATTATACATTCATTAAATGTCACAGACGGTCAATAATAGCAGTCATTTCTTCTCTTCGTAATGTACATGGTATTTCTTTGTACTTACATAAAAAGGCTTTATTAAAGTTTTCAGTACGTAAAAAGCCATTTCCTTAATATCCATAAACTACATATTTGATATCACTAAATTTATTTAATAACAATATTTTGCATGATGTATCCAGGATTCGACAACCTAAATATATGAACCAATTAAATTCAATATAGAAAAGGAGAAGACATTAAAAAAAAAATATACAATTGAGCTGCTGAATGTTAAAACACTATTGTGTATATATCATCAGCTTTTTAATACACCGTTAGAAATGATTATAAATAGTCTAAATATTTTAAGTTTTGAACTAGCCAGCGATATGTTGCGCGGAATCTCATTACATTTGATTGCGAACTACATCAAGTGAAGCAATATGTTTTATAGAACACATAAAAAGGTTAATAAATTAATAAAACTTCATTTTGTATATGCAATATTATATTTAATCTGTGAGTCTTAATTATAGATATAATCTTAAAACGATTTGCTATTATAATTGTCAAATTTTCTAAGAAATATTTTACACAAATTTAAGAGAAATATCTTAGTTACGACAAATTTTTTTGCCTTTGTTCAAAAGTGAGAATTTAACTTCTGATGATAGTATACTTATACTTATTATAAACGTAAATGCGTGTAGTCTATGCGACACTATAGCTAATTGGATAACCAAGGTAGCAATAAATTAAATCTTAAAATGACGAGAGAATGTAGTGCTGTGTATACCCTCTTAACCAGCACCACGTTGTTACGGGCAAGTTTATCACTTATCATCAGGTGAACGATTTGCTTGTCCCGTCGCCTCGTCGAATAAAAAACTACATATGTAGTACCAGTTAGAATGTTTACATTGCACTGTAGTGTTCGTCACATTGATATGCGATATGTAGTCTCGTATGCTTATTAATTTTATTAGTTTCTTTTCTTTTCCATTCAGACAGTACACAGTAATATTTGTAGATAGTTGTTTGGCGTCAGAAAGTGGTACAGTGGTGGCATCTGGACAGTCTGACAGGAGACTTGCGACCAGTAAATATATTATAGTTATGTTGTCGGTAGGTCCGCTATAATAAATATGCCGTCGTTATCAGAGCACTCGCGGAGACAGGAGTTTTAATTGAAAGGAAATGGTTAAAGCTGCGTCTTAACGTAATTTAATCATGAGTATGGAGAATAATTTTCCTTATACCGGTTTTATACAGCTTCCTTTATTCCTATAAGTTTTTTGAATTTTTATACTATTTAAACATACAGAATTTTATGTATTTCTTTTTAGACACAAATTTAACTGATAACACTAATGGTTAGCATTTATATATTATTATTTTATTAAGAAAAACGTTTTTGCGTATAGATAGACCAAGTCTATAGAAACTCCTTTCTACTATATAAAGACTGACGGGGATTATTGGGAAATATGAAAAAAGTCTGTTTTGATTTACATGAACATTAAGGTATGTGTTATAGAAAACAGAGACAAGGCAACGGCAAGAAATATTTTTAAAAACTACCGAAAAAAATTCGCTTTATAATTCACTTTTAAGTTGCTATGTTTAAACAAGGTATAACGTTGTTAATATTTCGTAATTGTTAATTGCGTAAATGGATTACTTTAGGTACCGTTAAGTAAAGAACATTAATATATGTAGGAAAACATTCGTCACTATGTAATTATAAAATAAGTAAAAAATGTTTTCATAAAATAATGTTTAGTTAATTTTTATCCTGTGGTAATATTCCAATACTGAACTGACAAACATAAATATTATTCTATTTCCAATTAAACTTTTCTTTATTCTAGCGTATATTCGTTATTGTGAACTATGCTTTAACTTGAGAAAGTTCACTAACCGCAGAAGTTTTCTCGACGACTCTCATACATCTTCATACGTTTCGCAGTAACTTAATTAAGCAACTTAAGCATGAAAAGTCGTCATTAAAATTTAATAGGCGCCAGTAATTGCTGATGTAGGAGTTATTTTAAATACAATACTAACAAGTAAATATTTAACAGTAGCTAAGTTTTGAGGTTACCTTTCGGTACATAATATATTAAAGAAAAAGAAAGCGATGTTCTAAGCAGGATGTATTTTACAATATATTTTGCATTTTATTTTCTTTTAGTATATAATCCAATTAGAATGATTGTGAGGTTCAATATAAAACTGTTCAGAATTATAAATTGCTGCCTTTTTAATTACCACCGTAAAACTTCTTAGATTAAAACAACTGTTATACAGAACATTTTAATCAAACCTCTGCGAAATTTTTGGGAAATAGAAATATACTTGGTTTCACTACAAGTGTTTTTTTTCTAAATTTTAGAAACTTTATGTAATTTCTTATATCTTGTCGGTATAAGTATATAGGTATTGAAGTCGGATACTTATGTATGTGCTTTATACGAATTTTTTATTAATAAAATTTAATTATAAGATTAAATAAAAATTTAAGTATGACTCCTTAGTTTATACTGTCGTGTCTTTCAGAGCACCTAATTTAAAAGTTTTAACCTCTAAGTGATGATTTTTAATTTAATTTAACAAAACAATGATTAAACAATAATAATTACATTAAAATTATGTAGAAATAAGTAAGAAATAAAGTCATTGAATTTTTTCCTAGAAAATCTGGAATTTTTGAAAAATATTTAAAAAATTTATAACTCCCGAACCATTGTTTTTGCATGGGGTATTTCATACATAGGTAGATACTAAACGAGGTATACTTTGGCCCCTCCTGATCTTTTGAATCTACCTTTCACCCTGTATATGGTATAAAATTTCATAAAGTTAATTATTGATTGTTCAATAAAAAATCTCCTTCCTGATAAATATTTTAGTAAAGTTTAGTTCCAAGTATACGGTATAATTTTTTCTTTTTAAAAATTTCGCCTTAATAGCCTGAAGTTAAAAATCTTTTGCTCCAATGCATTTTTATAATATTTCTTACCAAAGATGTTTAAAGCACTATTCAATAAATATTTCCGCTTTTCCGTTGGCTTATTAGCCCCAAAGTGAATAGTGTTTTCAATGCTTGACCTTTTTTAATATTTTGTAATAAAATTTAACTATTTTAAAATTTAGAAATAAGTGATTTCGATACAAATTATGTGTAAAATTTTTATAGAAAAAGCATTGATTGAAAGTAATTATAACAAAAAAGTTAGTGTGTAATATATTTTCCCTAAAATTTCTTTATGCAAACCCCATAAATGCCAATATTAGATGAATCCCTAATATTAGTGCTCTCATACATAACCTATTCTTCATTTATACTTTTTTTTCACAAACAAAACAAGAGAAAATGAAAATGCATAAGAGAGATACAGTTAATAAAAAGGTGGACATAATGGCATTCTCTTCCAGTCAACCTTTCAGGATGTGAATAGAATAAAAATAAAGTAAAATCCAGTAAAAAAAAAAAACTACATAAAATTATATATTATATACATACATCCATGTACTTACATAAACATAAATATACATAAAAAATGAGTAAAAAAGGATGCGTTACATAGTTTTGTTTATATGTATTAAATTCATGATTTCTTATTCGACTTGGTTACTTCTTTTATTCAATACATTCCTTATTTCTTTAAACCCTTGTCTATTATTTTTCTCTTTTAATGACCGTTTTTTACATCTCAACTACCTACAAAACCGAGAGAGGACTGACGCTCACCTGTCCAATGTAATTTAACGACGTTGTTAACCTATAAGTTTATAGTTAATTTTACTGCACAACCGATGCTCCATATTAACTATCCCTTTCTTATCTATTCTATACCTTTGTTTTAGTTGTCATTCTTGGCACCATTTTAATTAATTACCAAGTAACTGTTTCGAATGTACTTTGTTTAAGAATTCAGTGGGAGCTGGAAATGGGAAGAAGGATTAGTGCAGGTAGCATCACTTCTCTGATGAGTGAAGATGAGATTCGCCGCATATTGATTAAATACTGTAAGTCGATAGTAGAAAGGTTCATAAAGAAAAATTTTAAATAATCCTCAAAAATAACAATTAAAAAGTAATATGTTACAACAATCATAAAATATAAAAGATGTAAAGGTAAAAGTGCCTGGAGTTTAATCTGAGAGGCGATGCATGAAAGAGGATATAGGGCAATGAATAAAGGATAAAAGAGTGTAAGAAAATACGAGGAATGAGAGTGAGATAGATGGAAAAGGTAAAGGAGAATAGTAAAAACAATAAAAGAAAAATCAAGGCTCTCACCTACATCACGAAAGGGAACTCTTTAAAAAAATGTACTTTGTTGTATGGTGCGCAACTCATTTTTCAGTTGAAAAAAGCAATTGGTTGTTTAATATTTTAGCAATAAAATAAACAAGTGGCCATACAAATACTGAAACTTTGTGCAGCCACAACTCGGAAACTCGACCACATACCAACAAAATTCCAACGGCTCTGATCTTATCTAAGCGAGATCTGTCTGTATGACAAATTTCAGCACCAGCTCCTACCCCTTGTAGTTCTTGAGATTGAAAATTCTTGACGGACGGACATAGTCGTTTAAATAAGGATAATTTTGTTATTTAAAGGTATCTAAAAAATATTATAAAATATCCAAAGATGGTTAATGTAAAATAGTACTTTAAATTGTGATTTGATCCAAACACATTTCCGCATAGTCTCTTGTCGTTATACTCGTGCATTACAAAATATTCTCACGTGAAAGGAAAAGGGTTCATTTCCTTATTAATACGTGTACGTCCGTCATCAAAAAGAATAAACAGCCATAACCAGTCTTCCTGGTGATGCTATTGTTGATTTCTTGTAGAATTTGTGGTGATGGATAATTCCATAATATGATGTGAATTCGTTTCTTATTGTGCTTGGGCTTTCTTTAATGGAAAACAAAACGTGGAAATTTGAAAAGGTTTCCTGGATATGTGAATTTTACAGGTCGTAATAACTAGCAAGAGAAGTTTTTGAGAAATCCGTTTAGTTTTTTATATTCACATAAATTACAGTTAATTTTAATTTATAGTACCCATTTCTGTTGAGAAATTTTCCAGCTTAAAGTGCGTTATAAGCAAGTGATATTACTGGGGTAATGATATTTAACATCTTATGTCTCAAAGCGATGAGTACAATTTGGTGCTGTGTATATCATCCAAAACCCGCGTCTTTATATTATCAGGTGAAAGCCTCTTATGAGAAAGAAACACCAAAATATTTGTAAAGGTAAGTAGATTCTCTTGAGCGAGGAATACCCTTTATTGAACACAGATGTAGTTTATTGAAACTGTTTTATTTCAGAAGTTGATATAAGATCTTTTTTTCTTCGAGACCGCGAGGAACAAGGCGTTAACCTGATGGTAAGTGATATCCCTGCCCACAACAACAAGGCGCTGGTTAATATAATATACACAGCGCTACATTTCGCTTGTCGCCTTGAGACTTTGTTACTTTGTTTGTCTGGTGTTAAGTTTCGTTACCCCAGTAATTTCACTAGTACATGGCACAGTTCATACCGAAGTTCAGTAATGTTTTTAAATTAATATTTAGCGGTAGAAATAGGAGCTGCGGTGATACCTATCTAGAGACGGTCTCCAGCGACGGAGACCTGCCACCAGTATTTAATAAGTAATATAGTAATTTAAAACAGTAAGTCTCGATATAAACTAAGGCACTAACTAACTAAGGTTTATAACAGTCGTATATATGCTTCGGATTAATTATATGTATGTAAATATTTGTAGTGGCAAATTTGTCCTATGTTTAACATCAACTAAGTTTGTTGTCTCTAATCGTAGCAGATTGTAGTTTCAGTGTAGGGCTTCAACATTTGCATATATTAATTGGAAGTTGTTGTGTATTATTTTTTAGATAAATGAAACTCTTTATAGGTGGAAAATACATCTTTTTAATTATAAATGGATAATCCTAAGTAAATAAAATAGTACATATTAAAGATCAACAGCGCCAGACGCTTTATTACTCAACTTACAATTATCTATAAGGAACGGCTTTAATATTTTTCAACCCTCGTTCAATAAGAGAGGTAATCAGCTATTTTCTTATTTCTGTAGAAGTAATATTTAGTTTTATTAACATTTTCATTAACATAAGTATATTCGCCTCTAATACCCGTTCTTTTAAATAAAAAAAATTTCTTTAAATTTATTGAATTGGTTTTTTATAAAAAACTAAATGTTTTTATTATTCCGGAAATGGTCAAAAGCAATAATGATTATTGGATACATTTCAATCGAATAAATTAAACGGGTTTTTTTATATATGAAACAGGACCAGATTTACTACGTATGTTAAGATCACGAAGAACGGAATAAAAACGATATTTAATGTTAATTGACTTGATTTTTATTTACATAACAATAACATTGTGAAAATGTTCATAATACATAAGTTTAATAATAAAAATCAACGAAACCGTAGAAAGGTTTTAAAATCCATTTGTTTACTCGCGAGGCATCAATTCATTATCGTATCGTGAAACAGTCCCTGCTCTGAATTTTCGTAAGCGGGATTTTCGGGAGATATTTACGGCTCAAAATTTACTTCGTCGGCACTGATCAAGCGTTATGGAGTTAATGATGCGATCTCTAAGCTCCGATCTGGGCTGCCGGCGGGACAGCCCACTAGATTGTTGTTCATTTTCCTTATACTTGAAAATATAATATGGTAATGCGCGTTAGGAGTAAAGGAATAATCGAATACGAGAACTTCAGCTTTGTGTGCTTAGTTATGTATGATAATATCTGAATCTCACTGAATTTAGTTTACAGTAGTTGTGTTATTGAATAAAGGTAACAAAAGCTTTCGTCGCTTTTATTTATCCTAATAACATTCTCTTTAGGAACATTACTTGGTATCTCGGTTTCGTATTATTCTTTTTATGCTTTTATATAACGTAAGTGATTTCACGCGTACAAATATATCATAGCTGTCTTTCTTATTTTTAATAAAATTTATTCATGATCATCATCATCAGCCGATTTATGTCCACTGTAGTATATATGCCTCCCCCAATAATGGCTTCTTTCGAGCCATTTTTTTTCGCGCTGGCCCAATGTGGGTTGTTGGGGAGTCAGAGCCTCGTTTGTTGGTTAGCAGGGTGCACCACAAGCAGATGAGGTTGGCTAGTAGTAGAGTTGTTTTTTGAGACCTTTTACTAAATTGATTAAACGTTAACAAATGCGATACAGTAATTTATTTTAAAGTATATGTATGATGTTTTTAGTTTATTTAATATATTTTTTTAAATATTCCTATGATTGGATACTTTTTTTCTTCCAAATTAATACATTCAGTACCGGTTTAAATATGCCCGTGCAGTGTCGCCGGTAGAGTCCCGTGGCAATATGCCAGCTTTAGCTTATTCAATATCACACCGCTGAATGAACCAGCAGGATTCTTTTTATATCTAATAGACACAAAAAGAGTCATAGTCTACATTTATGTTGTTGCCATGACCTTCCATTGATCATAATGTTAGACCTGTTTCCCGTCTCATATTATAAGGAGAATATTATTAAATAATGTATGGAATTCGTGTCAACAGAGATTTTTTTTTCGAAGATTTTTCTATGTTAAAATTTGAATAGGAATCTAGTTATTGATCAAGTGAAGTTAATGTAGTCCATGTCAATATATTAGGCTGGGCAATACATTTACAACACGCTCAACCAATCAACTAATGGTATCTAACATTAAAGTGATAAATGGCTATTTTGGGATCGCTTGTGTAATTGATTCGCAACTTAAAAGGCGAATTTATATTCATAGTCGGACCTTAC
>DWLS01000350.1:0-32322 GCA_018246255.1 Pachliopta kotzebuea | reverse complement strand
AGAGAATGCCATATGGCATTAAGTCCGCCTGTGTACTTATTGTTTTGTGCATGAAGCATTATAAATAAATAAATAAAATAAGTGATACACTTGCTCGTAACGTGACTCTGGTTAGGATGGTATACTCATTGCTCTCATCGCTTTGATATATAAGATGTTAAGTCTCGTTACCCTAGTAATTTCACTAGCATACCCTTCAATTCGGAACATAATAATGTTTGTACAGTACTGTTTGTCGGCTGCATTAAGAGCTGCGGTGGTACCTACCTTTCTGGTCATCTACAACAGAGACCTACCACCAGTAGTATCGACAGCTCAGTACTTCAAGATATGCTGAACGTTATCATGTCATATATGATATAATCATATCATATTTATTATATAAAAAAAAATTGTGCACAGGTTTGATTCCCATTAAGCTCTAGCTTCTGTAAAAGAAAACCAACAAGTTATAAGAATAACAGCTTTCGAGAACTTGGCTGATACACCAACCTAAAGGAGTAAATGTAGTGAATAGCTTTGCCTATCTTTTTCGAGAAAGTTTTGTTATGGTAATACTAAATACGAAAGTTCCCGTAAACACCACGAAGTCGGCTTCAAGAGCTGAACAATGATCATATATACCATACAACCAATAAACCACAATGGACTGATTCATTTGAAAGCTTTACGTGGAAGCGTCAACAGGCATTCCTGTTAATGCGCAGGTTGTACCGAGCTGATTGAAATTGCGCACTCGGCAGCCATTTGCCGTACGTTGAAGATTAAAAACGGCTAAGCCGTTTGATAACAAAAGCGCCGGCTCTGCCCGCACACCTCTGCCATCAGCAAACGAACCTAATCCTAATGAACACAGCGGCGAACAATAGTTACACTTAGCTAAGTATCCGATATAAACACATTATGAGAATGATGAGCTTTTCAGAGCCGCGATATCGAAGGCCCAAATCGCCGTAATGATCGCCGACCTTCGGAAGAAGACGTTACCTTAAGAAGAAGAAGAGAATGATGACAGTAATAACCTGATGATGAAGTTCTTCTGGTGGTAACTGGCAGAAGTGCTCACAGTTACAAACTTAACAGAATATATATTAATTTAACAGGAAGGGAAACGTTTATGATCAAAAACGACATAACTAAAAAGAGGTATGCCTTGCGAGCAAGGCGTTCACATGGTGGTAAATAATACGCTTAATAATGTGGCTAGTTAAGATAGTACATAGCACCTCGCGCTCGTTACCCCAGTAATTTCACCTTACAGCACCTTTTTTACCGTAACACAGTAACGTTTGCATAGTACTGTTTGCCGGCTGCAATAGGCGCTGCGGTGATACTTACCAGACGGTCTGCGGTAAGAAATACCTACCACCAGTCTTGTACTTATCTGTTATGGTAAGGAGACATCAGCCAACTCGCACTAGGCCAGCATAATAAAACGACCATATACTTATAAGAAAAGACGTTGAGTAGTAGCGGGAACGTACTACATTAACCATTTTTTAATTCGAAGAAACAACGAGACAATTGAGAAGATCTGATGGTATGTGATACGCTTGCCTATAACAATGAGCTCGTCTTCTTGAGGCATAAGAAGTCTCCTTATCCCTGTAATCTCATTAGCCACAACAACCTTCAAACTGGAACACAGTATTGTTTTTCCGCTGCAATAAAAGCTGCAGTGATAATTAGACGGTCTCCGGTAACAATTATTTTCCACTAGAAAGATTAGGATGTAGCGATTTGTCATGTAAAAAAAAGATGTCAATGATTCATGGAAGAGTTATGACTAATAAAAGGACCATAGTTAAACATAACAAAATTGACCTCTAAAACGGTATCTGAGTGAGGAAGCGTGCGAGCTCTTACGAAGCACTATCCGACGGGCTCAGGGGAAATCATTGTCTGGATTTCCGTAATCTGTAGACTATCCTGTAGACATATAAATAAATTTAAGGTGTTTTCAAGAACAAAATTTTTTATACTTTATTAGACATAACTTAGAAAATAACTAGTTTTTTTTAACCATTCTTCAACAAATACCTTATTCTAATAAGACAAACCGGAACAGCATCTGCATGCGTTGTCTTACTACATAGTCTTTATTACTTTGAAAGTTTCACATCTTCCATAGTGCTAACTTTAACCTTTCATATCTACATAACCGGAATAGCCATAGAGTTTTTATTTAGGATTCCTCGTCTCCTTATCCTGTACTTCATTTTATCCTGAAACAGCATCCTGTTTGCACTTTCGTTTTAAAAGCTTCAAGCGTTACGGAGTATTGAAATAATTTCATGTCTCTTACGCTGATACAATTAGGTAATAAAAACTATAAAATGGAAAGTCCTCTTAAGTCTTTATATTGACAAGGTTCTTTAGCTGTAGATGCTATTTTTTACTAACAAGTAGTAATATAACTACTGAAATTAGTTTTTTTTTAACTGTGTATACAATGTAGCGTTTTTAAGAAAGTCTAAACTGATCTGTTAGTATTAGATTAGCGGTAGAACCGACACATTGTATAATTGATAGGAATTTGTTTGCAGTAATTCTCTAATGTTACTTCTTAATTATTTATGTAAGATTTTTTTCTGAGTAAATATTTTGATGAATAAATAGTTCCCTATTGATTCGTATGACATAAAATGAAATAGCATTAAAGAGCGAAGGCATCGAATAATAATGCGGTGATGTAAATAAGCACTGGAGTCCCGGAATCAATCGTATCGATGACGTTCGGGTTTAATTGGAGAGGGTCCCGGCGGCAGCTAACGAAGCCGTAGACCTCTTCAGCATCCGCTTGTATGGGGTCTTTCGACCTTTTTTGTGGAGTTGAGGACACATCTCATTAATGTCTCCTCCGGCCGGATTCTTTTAATTCTTTATAAATTCGCTTTGAAGAATGATAAAAACGTATCATTCTTAAAGGAACGTATTGACCGATGGTTTTTGAAATGTGAATAATAAACTTGTTGTAACTTGTGGCCATGGAAACGAACCATAGATTTCCTAGTTAAGGAGAAAGCAGGGGTTGAAGTACTTAGTTTTAAAATACGTAGTATACATTTATTGGCTTTGATATATAAAATACCTTTACGTAATACTTAAGCGTCTTGCAGAAACGTTAGGAAATCTCAGCTGAAATAATTTTAATTATAACGTTATAACGAATTTTCTTCAAGTTATTTTGACAGTTGATTCTAAAAATAGCAGTTCATTCTGAATAAACAATTTCAGTAGAAAGCTCTCACTTCTGAACAATTAGCTGGATAATAATATTATGTTTATAAATACACGTATAGGTAGTATCATTCTACACTAGCTAGTATCATTCTATACTAGCTAGTATCACTCTATACTAGGTAGTATTGTTCTATACTAAGTTGTATCATTCTGTACTAGATAGGATAGAATGCTACGTGGTATAGAATGAACTCTTTAATTTGATGGAACGAGCAAGGCGTTCACCTTTTGCTAAGTGATACGCTCGCCGATAACATGGCACTAGTTAAGATGGTATACACATCATAACATTTCGCTCATCGCTTTGAGACATGTGTTAAGTGTCGTTACCACAGTAATATTACTAATTTACAGCACCCTTTAAACTGGAACATGGTAAAGTTTGGAGATTACTATTTGGCGGTAGAAATAGCAGCTACGGTGGTATCTATCCGGTTTGTTGAAACAGAGACCTACCACCAGTATATACTATTATGTTACAATAATAACTGCAGTGCACCTTATCACCTCCTGTCTCTTATTTAGGAAGAAAATTTAGAAAGAGTGGATTGTTAGATAGAGCAGGAAAATGAAATAAATGCAGCATCAGCATCGCTTCTCTGATGAGTGAAGACAAAAGTAGCCGCACATTCTTAAAATTTTGTACAAGTTGAATAAAAATTAATAAGTCATACCAAAAGCAGTCCTAAAAACAAAAACAAAAAAAAATATGAATAGAAACTAATATAAAATGTGATAGCTAAATATATGACAAATAGAATGGAAATGTGAACTTCGGTCTGTGAGGCAATGCTTGAAAGAACAGGAAAGATATATAGAAAAGAGTGAATGATTAAAAAAATGCAGAATGAATTGAGAGATAAATTGGAGATAAGGAAAGAGAGGAAAAGAAAAGAATTACAAAATTAACTAAAAGAAAGGAGCGTCACCCAAAACACGAAGAGGGAACGATTGAGAAAAAATAAACACGACTTATTATTGTAATAAACACGTAATAATAATATATCTGCAATGAGAGTAAGTGATTGCTTTCAACAAGATCCCCCAACTGAAAGCGGATCAATTTAACTGAGTGCGGAAGTATGGGGAACTTTGTATACCGCAACAAGGCAAACCCGGGGGAAATCATTGTATAGATTTGGAGTCATGGGACTATCTCGCCGATAGATAAGGCCTGGTTAAACTGTTACTAGTTCTTATATTATTCAAATGTTTAAATAAATATGATTAATATTGGTACGTTAGGGGTCCCACACTACAGTTTTAGCACCCCAGCTAACTTCATCTGCTCGTGGTGCTGCTAAGAAACAAACGAGGCTCTGGACCCTCACCTGCTCGCACTTGGCTAGCGTGGTGGGGGATGGCATATCCCTCCACTGTTAGGAGATGCTAATATCCAGCAGTGTACGTCTATCGGCTGATGAAGAAGGAGATTAAACCTTCATACCTAGTTAAATTTTAATCACAGCAGCATTACCCAGCTAAAAGGTACAGTTCATTGACCTTTTATTAATACATTTTACATTTATTTTTAAGTTCAAACAAAGTACACATTCGTGTGTCATAACTTACTTAGTTTATTTTATTAATATACCATTAACTATTAGGTTAAATTACTAAAAAAACAGTAATAACATACTGAGCATATACAACAGTTATAAAATATATTGTAGGTCATTATAAAAATACACAGATGTTTTATACCGTTGTAATTTTTTTCACTGTGGATGGTAAGTGATACGCTTGGCTACAACATGATGCTGGTTCCTTAGTCTGATATACACAGTACCACATTGCGCTCGTCAACTTGAAATATATGTTGTTACACCCCAAAAATAACACTAGCTACGACACCCTTCAAAACGAAACACAGTAATCTTATCACATTATATTATCTAGAATCCTAAATTTTGTATTGATCGAAAATATTAATTTATTAAAAAAGATATATTTGTAATGTAATGTAAAGAAATTGGTTAAACTCATAGGCGTTGATAAAATTCAAGTATATGGTAGGTCTCTGTAGCCGGAAACCGTCTTGGTACCACCGCAGCTCCTATTGCAGCAACAAATAGTACTTTGCAAACATTACTGTGTTTCGGTTTGAAGGTGTTATATGTTAGTGAAATTACTAGGGTAACGAGATTTAATAGCTTACGTCTCCAAGCGACAATCTTAATCATTGTCGTATTGTTATATGCAAGCGTATCACTTACCATCAGGTGAACGGCATACTTGTCTTATTGCCTCGTATAATAAAACAAAGCATAGTCGAATAAAGCGGAAAGCATAAGCTCCATAGTATTATTTCGTTGTATATTATAATTTTATTATACTGCAACTTATTGCTGTCCCAATCTACGTTGTTTCGCTGCACTGTAACAAATGCCGCGTCCCCGCTACCCAAAAGCTTCTCATATTTCCTCATCTTTTGTTGTTTACAGAATCCGTGGAACTTTGCGTTATATTTATGTTGGGCAATTTGATGAGCGAATGTTCTAGAAATCAGGAGGACAACAGCATTATTCTTAAGTCTACGATATTAAAAATATTCTTGTTCGCTGTGAGTACACTTCAACACTTAGTTAAGTTTAGATTTTTAGTTAAATGCCTTTAAAATAATTATTAACTTATGCTTCCTTTCCTTTAATAATCGGTATAGACAATTTGAGGTTTTTCTGGGCAAAAAATATAGACAAAAATTTTATATCCTATGCTTCGTGGAATATAACAGTTTACTCATAATTTTCTACAGTCTATATATTGGTGTGTCCTGAATAACTATTTGACGTGATGTCCACGATCATGTATCATCATCGCTATGTCCACATTCTCTCACTCTAAAACCTCAATGGTTATGTACGGTCTGGTTGCAGTGAAACGTTCTTCTAAGAACCATCAAGTTATGGACCCCCTGCCGAGGTTTTCCTAAATACCTCCAGAAAGGAGTTCTTCGCAAAGGGCGTGATAAGGTTCTTCCGGTGTCGGCAATGCGATAGTTGTGCCTCTGGTACTGTAGGCGTCTATATGCTACGGTAACTGCTAATCATCAGGTAGGCTGTATGCTTGTTTGCCATGTTAGTATAAAAGATAAATAAAAAGATTGAATTTGCATCTTTGAGTACGATACATACGTAAATTTATAAAATAAACTGTGATAAACCGATGTATGTACATTTGGACAGCGCTGAATGATGGCCTTGATCTTTTCTGTGAGACTAGATATCCAGTCTCAACAGTGGGAATATTAATCGGTCTATTATCAGGTTCCCATTTCATATTGATTGATTGAAGTTTTGCAATTGTAACGGCTAACGATTCTTGGTAGGCATATCTGCGTCGTCCTTCAGAACAGGAGGACGATGTAATCGATTAGAAATGAAAAGCAGACATCTAATCTACATAATGCCTACCTTTAAGACTACACCACACTGACAACGAAGCTATAATTTCTTTTTTTGCTACACGAGAATGATAACTCTGGTTCAAAAATATCTTATCACTAACCAAACATACCATACCAAACTACTAAACTGAACAGTAGCTCTGTTTTATATGATTTGAGATTTTGGATACATGTCTTAATCCAAGTGATATTAGTTGTTATACTAACTGGACACAAATTGAAAACTTCATTGGTGCAGCCGGATTCAAACCCGGTACGTTCGGCGTACAAACTACTAGGTTATCACGACTTCAAACATGATTTTAGTTAGGCAAGGCCATATTCTGAATTTTATTCTCCTTATTAGTCTTTGCACAGCATAAATGTTATTGAGATATTAAAAAAAATAACTATACATTTAATTTTTCTATTCCCTTTCTTAGTTGTCTCCCGTATGATGGTTGGGTGATCATCATCATCACTCGATAGATGTTTAATTCTGGACATAGGTTTCCTCTAACAGTAAAGGAATTTGGGTCTTTTTCCACCACACTGACCTTATGCGGGGGGGTAAGGTCATCTTTCGTTTTTTTTTCAGTAACTGTTGTATTTTTTAAAACTTTGATTGCTATTTTTGTGAAAGGTCATTGACTTCGATTATAAAATTCACTATTAAAATAACACAACTTCCTACTTCCTCTTGTTTCCGATTTGTCATCTGTATATTTTATTTTTGTGTATAAATATTATATCTATATCTTTTCTGCGTGTATGTAGAAGGAGCTTAATATATAGTAAATTTAATACTCTGTATTTAATACATTTATTTTATTATATGTTTGTTATACGTTTAGTTCTTTCCTGTACATCAATTAATTCTATTCTTAGTGCTTATTACATATATTTTCATGTAATATTATTAGCTAATTGTTTCACGGTAATTAACATATTAGAGACTAACTTCAAGTTGAGTTTTGAGTGTGTGTATTTTAAATAGTTAACGACATATGTAACAAGATAGTAACAATATATTTTTAACTGTAACTTAAGCTTTATTCACAATTTTATTTTTCTTTGTAATCCACGTAATGGATGTTGATTCGACGGAGCGTCCCGCGGTGTTTATAGAGATTTGCTTCCAATTATCTATTGTTTTTGTTGAACATTGCGCCGATGGCTTACTATTTACCAGTATACAGTAATAAGTAAGAAGATGGCATATTTTTCTGGTGAATTTTTTATATGAAACTATATAACAGCTTAATTGAAATTAGGTTATCTTCTGGGAAGGAGTGAAGAATATGTTAGGTTTATAGTATGAAATATAACTGTGTTCCAGTTTGAAGTATATTGTAGCTAGTAAAATTAGTAGCTAGAGCCATGATATCCTAATACACCGACACTCTATTAAATAAAATTACTGTTTCTCAACTGCAGTGGGATTGGTTTGTATCCCGCCGTTGGGACTGCGATTACGCCTCCATACTGCCGTCGTTGATCCATATTTTAAGTAAGGGTTTCAATATGCTTATGAAAATACTTTTGTGAGTTATTAAGCAAAAAAAAAAAACTTTTATCATATAAAATAACATCAACACTCCGCCGAAGTTTTTTTTTTTTATTAAAATGAACCCTTTGTTGTGTAAATGGACGTAGATTGGTGCTTTCAGGCTATTGAATATTTATTTTTGTAATAAAATGGGAATTATTAAGTGTTGTAAAAGAAAGTTACGTTTCAGTTTTTATTTTATTCTTTGCTGTGTTAGAAGAAATGTTCACTTGATGGTAAGTGATTCGCTTGCCCATGATATAGCGTTAAGATGGTATACACAGCACCACATTGTACTCGTCGCCTTGAGATATAAGGTGTTAAGTATCATTACTCTAGTATATTCTATGCTTACAGCACCCTTCAATACAGAAAAGGTGATGACTTAAAGAGGCGAGGGTTTAATTCCTGTTCTTCAGCTTTCGCTGAGGGAAAATATTGTTAGTTATCTCTCATTACTGATGGTACGTTTCTGTTGTAACAGACCGTATAGGTAGGTACCACCGCAGCTCCTATTGCAGCCGACAAACAGTACTGTGCGTACATTTTTATTATCGTTCTTCTTCGTGTTGTGGGTAAGGGACTTGTTTTTCTATTTTTTATTTTAACTCATACTTTAATTTCTCTTTTCTTTTCCTTAAAACTAATCTCCTTTCAGTCTTCATTTTCTATCTCTCGCTCATTCCTATCTCTTTTGATCGTCTCTCATGCATCACCTCTCAATTTAAAATCCACCGCATTTTTACATTTTGGTTTTGATTTTGTTTAAATATTTTGTCTTCATCTATTTACATTATCATTTCTATTTTCTATTTTCCTTTAATTGTGCAAACATTACTGTGTTCCGGTTTGAAGGGTGTGGTATACTAATGAAATTACCGAGGTAACGAGACTTAATACATGTTTAAAGGCGACCAGTGCAAATGTTGCTGTGTAAGACTCACACCTTTTAATAAGTAATACCCTTGTTCATAACCTGCCGCTGATTAAGATGGTATATACAGCACCACATTGAGCTCGTCTTGAGAAATACGTTGTTTCGTTACCCTAGTAATTTCACTAGCAACAATATTCTTCGTACCGCCCAACAGTTACAGCACCCAAGCCAATTTCACCTGCTCATGATGCATCCCGTTAATCAAGTTTAAGGTTCTGGGTCCCTCCAACTTAGATTGGGCCATATTAGTGGGAGATTGTCCAAGTCACTCCATTATTGGGGCAAGCCTATGCTCAGGCAGCTATTAACCAGGACTACGGGACAAACATATCACTTATTATTAGGAGAATGCTTTACTCATTTCGTCACGTAGTATAATAATAAGAATAATTTTTTTTAAATGATCGTGTAACAGCAAAATCAAAGTTGTGACCATTGATTAGTGAGTTGCTGTCATTGTGGTAGAAAATGAGTTTAAGTAGTCACCGGTTAATCCGGAGTAAACACGGGGCCTAACAAGGGCGGTGTTAGTATAAACCTGGAACAAGGCGCTTTGATTACAAACAAGTCGACTAATTAACGAAGCGGAAAGCTCTCAAGTCGAACACAGCTGGTACGGAGTGCAATTAGGGCACACTTGTTAGAAGATTTGTACCATCGCCGTTACTTACTAACAAATTTTATTTTTTAAATCGCCTTAAGTAAATCGTGATCAATATCTTCAATATCCGTTTACTTAACTTTTTTATTAAGTTACTATATACAAATACAAAAAATATATTTGTTGTGACTCTTGAGGACAGTTTCTAATTATTTATTTGTATAGCACAGCAAACATGTGTTTTATTTTATTACCTTTTTAATTAGACGAAACTTTACAATCACCTCATAGTAAGTGTAATATATACTCCTAAATATATCACTAGTACCTGTCGATAAGAAACATTAAATCTCTTCTTATATGAGATAAATAAATGTTACGCTTTCCCATAACAAAGCGCCGGCTAAGACGATAAACAGCAGCGCTCGTGCCTTGAGGTATGTGGTAGGTCTTGTTACTCCAGTAATTTCATTAACTTACCACAATCTTCAAACTGGAACACAGTAATGTTTACACATTAGTATTGGAGATATAAATAGAAGTTGTGGTGGTACCTACTTAGACGATGGTGGTACCTAATATTACGGAAGGAGAAAAAATAAACAAACTTTTTGTGTTATATAAGTATTAACTTAAAAACATCATATGAATATTTTTCTTTTTTATTAGATGTAACAAATTAATTGCTTTGATCTGTGATACGCTTTCAGAGAAGTTTTCACAAATTTCCCGTTTCCATATTTCTCTTGATCCCAATGAAAATATATATTTCCCCGATTGCTACATTTGCGGCACAAGTCACGCGGTTATCGGTATCACGGAACGTGAATGGAAATAAATACTGATAAAGTCGACTTTTTTTGTTTACAAACGTATCTATAACACTATTCGACTTTCAAATTTGTCTGTTTATTTTTCTAAATTAGATATAGCGCAGCAGGCATGTAAGCGGTTCCACACCTGCTTCTGATTCTGTTAATTAATTAACAAGCTTCCCACCAACCCGCATTGAGCCAGCACGGTAGGAGATGTTCCATATCCTTCCATTATTGAGGAGGTCTGTCCAGCAATGGATCTCTATGGGCTAATGATTATGATAGCTTTTCCTGGACGGTCGAAGATCCATATGCAGAAGCGTCCAAATCCAAGACAAAGTGGAAAATTTAAGTGTCAACGGATATGAGAGATTGTTAAGTGACTGATGATGATGACAGAGAGAAGTGGAGGAAAAGATAAGGGCAGTTGATACCACCATCATATGGGATAATGACTAGGAAAAGAGAGAGATGCCTATATAACGCAATGGCTTACAGCTCGTCTTATATAACAGACGATCGATTCCAAGGTACTAATGAAGTTTGGTTTCATACCTTATGAATTATAAATATATTGTTTATCTGGAAAACAAATAAATTCTAAGTAAACAAATGTTACCATAAATAGCTCTTTTATTACTTAATATCATGAGATATATTAATAATTGCGCACGGCGAGACTCCATTCTTATGCTGCAAACATCCCCAGTTTACGCCCAAAGTGGAGTGGAACAATTTGCCAGCGTCAATGTTCCCGTCAAAATACGATGTGGGCGTCTTCAAGAGTGAATAGGCACTTATTAGGTTAATGCCCTTACCAACATAGACCACATCAACACTTAACACCAGGTGGGATCGTGGTCAAGCATTGACGTACATATAAGTTAAAAAAGAGAAAATGATTTTAAGTTCCTTGGTCATCGCTCATCACTAACAGGTGTTTATTAAAACACTCTCTATTTTTTCTATTGAGAATATGTGAATGAGTAAGTTCTCATCTCATAGGAACTATTTATGGTTCTTCAAAAAGGTCTCCTCTATGTCAGCAATATGCAAACGATACCTCTGGTCTTACTGATGTTTATAGGATGTAGTGACCGCTCAACGTCAGCCAAACAAAATTTATGCAGGACAGATTTAGACAAGATAGACTAGTCCTAAGTTAGACCAAAACGTTACCAAATCTAGATTTTATATTTATATTTAGTCTGAAGATTATGTATAATAATTCTTAAGAGAGTTGCCTTTAACAGTGTGGTACGGGTTAAGATGGATTCAGCATCACATTGCGCTGGTGGCTTTGTAACTTAAGGTATTAAGTCTCGTTACCCCAGTAATTACCCACACAACTTAAAGGACCCAAGCCAAACCTCACCTGCTCGTGGTGCTGCTAATCAACAAACAAGGCTAGGACACGGCTCCAGTACCCTCAATTATTGGAGGAGACCCCACTAATTTAATTATCATACAGAACCCTTCAAATCAGAACACAGTAATATTGCACAGTGCTGTTTGTCGCCTGCAATAGGAGCAGTGGTGGTACCTAAACGGTAAAGTTCACTTCTTCATTATCATCATCATCAACAGCCTGCAGCAGTCTACGTAGGCCTCTCTCTAGGAACGCCATTTAATTCCGTCTTCGGCTATACTCACTTGCTGCCAGATATCTTGAGCCGTTCGTCGCTCCATCTGGTGAAAGTTACATATTGATAGTAAATGAGGTTTTTTTTTAATGTTTATAGCCACGCGATTTGATACATAGCTTAAAGCACGTGATATTAGTTGTTATACTAACTACACATTAATTGAAAAATCCTTTGGTGCCAAATTCGAAACTGGTACCTTCGGAGTGGAAGGCAAACCACTAGAGTGTTACGAAAGTAAATGAGATCATGTATGTAATTTCGTTGATATTAATTTTTTGATGCTGAGCACAGCTTGAACGGGATTGTGTGATCACTTCATTTGAAGTGTACGTCACGCGCCCGATAGTACGTTGACTCAGCGTCGGGCGAATCGCAGTGTAAATAGCTCGGGGGTGAACGGGCGCGATGAAATCACCACGTACCCCACATACTAATGTCTCAATTGACTGATCCTCGCTCCTGCGACGGCGTTACTATCTGCTGCACTCGCTCCATGCAGCAGTATCTGTCTTCGTATTAATTTACATCAAAATTATAACCGACCCAGTACTATTACTTTTGGGGAGTATGAGATGTCATCATCATAAGTGATACGCTTGCCTATAACAACGTGTCTCTGGTTAAGATGATATACACAACACCGCCTCGTGCTTGTTGTCTCGAGACATAAGGTGTCTCGTTACCCTAGTACGTTCACTGGCTTGCACCATTCAAACTAGAGCACAGAAATATCTGCACTACTGTTTAGCTGCAGAAATAGGAGCTGCGGTAGTACATATCTAGACGGTCTTCGGTTATTTACTGGTGGTATACTTACCACCAGTAAATATTTATGTATACGTTAAATTATACTTTAGCCCATCCAGTAATTGGTAAGTTATTGCACTAAAATCATATGATTCGAATGAACGTACTTGTTTAATAACTAATTGTACTTGTTTGACCTTTGAAAAGCGTGTTGATTGTTCTTATTGGTAGGAATTATTCTGGCGGTAGGTATAAACAAAGGGGGGACAGCTAAGCGTGCTCATTTCTACTTTATTTAAACTGAAATAGATTGACGCCATTACTCCAAGCCCCTCAGCAGGTTTGGTACCTTCATTGATTGCTGGCAGCGTCCCGCTGCGGCCGGCGCTACTTCAAATAAGCCGAGAATAAAACTAGACTGCACTTAAACCGGTACAGTAATACACCCATTAGCGTGGAGCAGCCGAGCCGCAAAACCGAGAGGCGCAGGAGGGGAGGTACGCTAAACAATGGCTATTTGTTGACTGGTCCCAAGTTCCATCCCTTTACACATTACGGCTCTTACTTCGTTTGAAAGAGTAATCGCGGGGGAGAATGTTTTGTTGTCTCTCATTTTAAATCACTGAAATGTATGTATTTGTGATATATTGTGGCGTAGTGGCTATTAAACGATTTTGTTTGACTTCTAAGTATGAGTTCGTTATGTCATTATTAAATTATTTTATTGTAGAATACAGTTAAAAGCCTACTTAAGTTATATAGTATATAAATCATTCTTCACATGATAAATAAGAAACAATGACTTCGCAATTATATTTCGTCAATTTATAGGTTTATGATTAATCTTTATCGGAAATAATAGAGATATAGGGACATTAAAAATAAAATCAAAGAACTTCGAAAACAGTATTCTATTATTAGTTAATAATTCGTAAGATTTGTAATCAGCAATATTTTCGATTAAAAAGTGTCATAAATGATTCATTAAAAGTATGTATAAAGAAATAATAACGATGAATTTAATCATTATCATCATCATCCTTTATTAACTGGCTTATAAGCTGGACTATATTATACTGGATATAGGTCTTTCTCAATATCTTCCACAATATGCGGTCCCTAACCCACTATGAACTGCTTTTACGATATGATCGAATTTAACAGAAATTAGACATTAATACTAATTTTTTTTATTTACTATATATAAGTGAAATGATAAGATAAGTCTGAGAAGTTAAGTCAAAATAGTTTTTTTGAAAAAAATACATAAACAAAGCTGAAACCTCTGCAGCTTACCTGCGCTCTGTATCTCATTCATACAACCCTCGCTCTGAAGATATGAAAACAAGTCATACGACGAACAACGCTGCGCACTTTCAAAATAAGCAATTTTATTAATCTCTACGCACAAAGAGGTTTGGCTCCTCGTTTCTAATAAGAACAGCAAAGGACTGGAACAACTTGCCTGCGTCAGTGTTCTCGTCCAAATACGATGTGGGCATCTTCTAGAAAAGAGTGAATAGGCACTTATTAAGTTAATGCGCTTTACTATCATAGATCACATCACCACTTAACACTAGATAACTAATAAAAAAAAACAATATATATAAAATAAAGTGTCTTCTGTTTGTCCCCTCGTCACGCCAGAACCGCTTGAACGATTTTTATGATTTTTGTCACCAAGGTAGACCTTCGGTCAAGGAAGGTATCATTTCACTTGACTCAAAAAAATGTCTCCGGAGATATAAAATAAACATTCTGTCTATGGAGCCACTATGGAAACGTTAAAAAATTAAAATATAACATAACATCTGTTGTCTTTAAACTGTTTCTTATTTATTTTACACGCATCGTTACGATTTCCCACATTTTTAGGACATTCCTACCGTTTAAGTTTAACAAAGTTTTTGATCATGGAAGATACCAAGTGTCCTGACTTCATGATATCTGAAGAACACAGGCACCACACCGATGCCAAACTGACCAACGGAAGGAAGATAGAAAAAAAAAGAACTCATGACAAAGCGATATAAAGGAGTAAGCGAGCAAGGTTGGTTCGAAGAAAGTTTACCACTGATCAAACTTAACATGTGACTTAGATTTTCAACTAGACAGCAGTAGTTTATTTTTAAAAAGGTTCTCGTTTTATGAGCGTGTGTAGTATAAAAGCGGTGCTATATCAAAAGACCTAACGAGGGAGTAGACAATGGTGTATTGTTGTCCGGTGTATTTGCGATAAAGAGTTATATTGGATCATTCACTTTACAATACAACTCCTCTTATAATCTTTACTGGTGGTAGCTTTCTTTTGGTGGTGACCGTTTGCACCACTGTAACTCCTATCACAGCCGGCGAACAGTATTCATATATTACTATAAGATAAGTAAATAATAGAAATAAGGATATTTAAATGTGACTATATACATATATGTGTATGTACAGGTTTTGTTATGGTAGATGATAAGATAGCATAAGTATTAAATGATGTAAATATGAGTTAAAAATTCCCTGAATAATAATAACAGGGAAAAGCATAAATTAAAAAAAAAATATATGTTTCTGTATGTATTGATCGTAAGTGGTAACTGGTGGTAGGTATCAACGCAGTTCCTATTTTTACCGCTTAATAGTACGCGAACATTACTGTGTTCCAGTTTTAAAAGGTGCAGTACGGTAGTGAAATTACTGGGGTAACTAACATAATGCTACGTCTCAAGGCGAAGAGCGTTATGTGGTGCTGTGTACCGTAACCAGCATCAGATTGTTATGAGCACTCGTAACACTTACCATCACGATACCTCCTATGCTTTGTAAAAAAAATTACTTTTAATCGATAGGGAATTGTGTAATTATCTTAAGATCAAAATTTCCTTTATTCTAAAGCTGTTACTTAATAACACTCAGATCATACAGATCTTCAAACCATTATATAAGATTAAGGAGATTACTTCTATTAAGGACCAAGGTTAATAACCTGACTTGAATTTAAGAGGCTATACAGATCACCTAGCTTTTAATATATTCTTATACAATAATAACTTATTTTTTAATATAAATACGTGTTAGTCAAATTTTCGGATACAAACACTCAACAATGAGTGAGTTTTTTCCTTGTTGTGATTAAGAAAAGTAAAGTACGGATATGTTGAGTAGCTTCTCGCTTTTTACATAGTAAGAGGTTAATTTTACTATTCAAAAAGCCAGTAGTCCCAACAGTGCGATCAAGAGTACTGTTTATAGTTACGTTAAGTTATTCACTTAACAATACAAGTCTGTATGCAACAAGGAGTCATTGTTTAAGTCTACCCTCTATGCGCGGCTTCCTTTTTATTTCGACGAGGTATTGTCTCTTAGCTTAGTAATTACACTGAATATGCTCGTACAACGTTAATTTGCCTTTATTACTGTCTGACAGTAAATATTGTGTACTCGTTAAACGATAAAGATATATATTTTTTGTTATTATTATACCCAAACAGAACTCCGCTGTCAACTTTTCCAATCGCTGTATAGTACTGTGCAAACATTACCGTGTTCCGGTTTGAAGGATGTTGTTAGCTAGTAAATTACTGGGGTAACTAAAATTAACAATACGTTTTAAGGTGATGAGTTCAAAGTGGTGCTGTGTATATTATCTTAACCAGCATCGCGTTGTTATAGACAAGCGTAACACTTACCATCAGTTGAATGCCTTGCTCCTCCTGTCACTACAGAATATTTATATATATATATGTTATTAAAGTTATAAATTTATAATAGTTTAAAAATATTAAAACGCTGCATTGATGTAGTCTTAATTTAATGTTAATTTATGAATCATTAGCACAGTAGTCAAATTAGGTATACTACTTTCAGTCAAAGATATAAATAAAACTTTAATGAAGTTATTTAACTAGGCCATAAGTAAGAAGGACTACGTTTAATAAGCTTTTAATGACTTACCAACGTTTTACTTAAAACATGTATGTGTATGTACGTAAGTATATTATTATTTAAATTAACATAATAATTGTTAATACCAGTATAACAAAACTAACTTAACTTTAACTTGCTTCCGGGATAGGTTGAAAGAGAATAGTTGAGATTATAATTAAAAAACATCTTCAATGGAAGTTAGTTTTTATTTTAATAATATAAAGAATTTTAGCAATTTATTATATAGTTGATTTTTTTCTTTGTTACTTGACCCTATAAATTTATCTACTATACAGGGTGTAAATATTTGTATTTAAATACCCGGATATGATATACATATGTACTAGAGGTAGGTCTGTTGCCGAAGACCGTCTAGGTAGGTACCACCGTAGCTCCAATTTC
Source organism: Pachliopta kotzebuea (assembly GCA_018246255.1). Lineage (NCBI taxonomy): Eukaryota > Metazoa > Arthropoda > Insecta > Lepidoptera > Papilionidae > Pachliopta > Pachliopta kotzebuea. Next base: position 15,082 of record DWLS01000350.1, on the reverse strand, counting down.
TACTGACAAATAGTAATGTGCATATATTACTGTGTTCTTTGAAAGGCACTGTACGATAGTTAAATTACTGGGATTATGAGATTTAAAACTTTACATCTTAAGGCGATGAGCGCAATGTGGTGATGTGTCACTTACCATTAGGTGAACGGATTGCTCGTCTCGTTGCCGCTTCGAATAAAAAGAAGGCAATAATATGTAATTTAATTAGTATACTTATTTAGTCGTATTAAAGTTGGGTGTAAGGCGTCTCACGACAACTCCAGTAACCCAGCCAACCTTACTTGCTCATGGTGCACCCTGCTAATCAACAAACGAGATTCTAGTTACCCACTAACGCGCTGGCCAAACCAGTGTGGTGGGAGACGGCCCAAATCACTTAATATTGGAGGAGATCAATGTTCATCAGTAGATGTCTATCGTCTGATGACGATAAAGAAAGTTTTGTTTCTTCACGAGAATTTATTGTATTAAAAATCTTCATTTTATTTAGGTTTATAAATCTATTGAATTTTTATATATAAGTAAGTATCTATAGTAAGATGCTTTCAAACCAAATTGAATGGCAATGTAACAATGTTGAATGTCGCAAACCTTTTATCTAAATTGAATCATATTGAGTATAACGTGCATTTTGGTTATACGATCTTCGTTATTTCCAAATTTTGACAATATAGAAATACATATTAAATCACTTATTTTGTTAACAATATTATTAATTAACTCTAAACTTTTATTAAAAGAGCCTTATGTCTAGCTGTAGACATAAATTGGTTGATGATATTGAAAAGACCATTTAAAAGATTCACATTTCATAACAAATGGATTCGGACTAGTCTGTATAAGTTGTGTTTCTATTTGTCTGTCTGTATCTTATATATAATGAAGTTGCTATAGCAACGAGTCAATATTACATCTGAAGCAAAGAGTATATTGTGCTTTTGTTAATATCTGAACTATGACCGTATTTTTTATGGGAACGCCCACCACGTACCAAGTAAATGGCCCGTTTGTCTTGTTGCTTCGTTAATAAAAAAAAACGGCAGGTATTACACGTGTACTATAAACAATTTTGATATAAACGTACGCGAAATTCTCGTCTCATTTGACGTTCACGCAAACAATGCTGCCGTAAAACCAGCTCGCTCCCGCCGGAGGCGTCGTTCAAACTTCTGACAGTTGAAGCTGAATCGATAAGCGGCTACAGACAGCGCCCCTGGGACCGGCCCCGTATTACCGCGATCATTTCTAAATTACTAATTCAAATACCCCCACATTCCAGCATCTATCATACACACATACACATAAAAACATACCTAAATATATCTCAAAATTCAAACTAAAATACAGCTGTTAATATTGTCTGAAATTTCAATGAGTTGAATAAACATATATTAAGCCAATTGTTGTATTGACTAAATTTACTTCTTAATAATATAAATCAATACAACGACTACATTAATAAATTAAAATCTTTATTACAGACTTCAGATCACGGAAGTAAAATTACAAAAAAAAAAAACCCAAGAAAGAGAAGAAACAAATCAACAAAGACAACATTAATCTATAGAACCGTATCCAAATTTAACGTTTACCTGCTGTTTGTTTTCACTTAATTAGAGAATATTACTACTAATTAGTAGAAGAAGACGCCTATTTAATCTAGTCTTCCTTGTCTCTTTAATGCATAGACTCTAGGTCTTTGAACTCAAGACAGTCCCTCTTATTTATAAGACGGAATAAACATACATGTGAAGTGCTTTATAAATAGGGTCTTAAAACTTTTGATAATCTTAAACCTTCTAATAAATTCTTTTGTATACAGAAGCCCAGAAATTTTTCTGAGTTGAACTTCAGGTAAGTAAATTTTAGATACAACTTTTTATTATAAAAGATAGATGATAATAAGTTTAGTCCTCCTAAAGATACAGAGCACATATAGACTTCTTAGTCGATAATTATAAATGTATTGTTATACATAAAAAGGTCGAGGAAAACAAAATCTCATAATATTTGACGAGGAAAAATTTATTAAGATTTTACTTTTGCTTTTTGTAGAGTGCTATAGTTAGTAAATTTAGTTTAATACCCCTAAATTCTGGTTCAGGATTAATTTTCTACTAGATCCATAAACGAGAAAGGAATGGGCGTCATTTTAAAGTGAATCATTCCTTTATTATTATTCCAGCCAATTTGTATCTAATCCTTAACATGTGTAGGTCCTAAGTCATTAAGTCAAATTATCAGTGTACACTAACGTTATATAACCATCTAACTTATCACAGATAGAATACTCTCACAAAAGCCTTTAAGTGTTTTATTGCGCGCTCTATATCCGTAATCGTAGACACTTCCAAAGTTATTGACTACTTTGAATCTATATGGTGATACAATTTAGATGATTGGCTCTCTAAAGGGAAGTTAAGGGGCCTATTTTGTTATTTATTTTCCTTTTTAGAAGAAATTGTAGAAATTGTCACCAAATAATACCGCATCTATTGAAATAAAGACAAAATTTAAGTAAGTGATACGCTTGCCTACAATATGTCGGTAGTTAGGATGATATACTGCACTAAACTGTGTCGTCTTGACACAAAACATGTTGTCTCGTTACCCCAGTAATTTCATTAGCTCACTACGCTTTTTTTTATTAACATTTTTACCTGATGGTAAATGATTACTGCGCCTATAACGACGCGGCTGTAGTTACGATAGTATACACATCACCGTATTGCGCTCATCGCTTTAATACACAAGGTGTTGTCTCGTTACGCTAGTACTTCCACTCCACCGGCAATTTGTGTTCCCTTACCTTAAAGAGGCCTTTGTGGTTATGGGTGGTTACGATGAAGGTTCTCATCGCCCTCTGAAGGACTCCAAGGAGGACGATGGCTGGACGTGGTCTTCGGCTGTCGTGTCAGTATATACGCAGGTGTAGGGAACTGCATGATTCTGTCCCCGGGACGGGCTCTGTCGTCATAGCATTAGAGAGGCCTTAGTTGTATTCCGAATGGAGATCCCGTGTCCCCTTTCCAAACGCTGAGGACGACCACCGTAGGGGTTTTTAGTGGGTAAAAATCTTCACTTAACCTTGCCTTCTACTCAGAAAGCAAGGTATCTTTAGCAAGATTTACGCCTCGACAATAAAAAACTTTCACTAGGTTACAACGCCGTTGAAACAGTAACACAGTAATATTAGTCGAAAACAATATGAGCTTCGGTGGTTTCTACCTAAATGGTTAACTATTAAGTATACTTCATTTCCTACTACTTTTCTTATTATTATACATTTCAACAAAAGTAGCCTTACTGAAATTTGCCTGTATTTTGTTTTTATTTATTTTCTGAAATTGTTACTTGAAAATATTCCGCAATGTTTGTATAACGATTCGTTTATTAAATATTGAAAGCGCCGCCATCCAGTACAGCTCGATAACTCTCAATGGGCTCATTGTTATAACTTTTGACAGTTGGAAGTCGTATCGATAAACAGCACTGTCAATTCTCGAAGGACTCACTTGGGATTTACAGGAATAGCTTACTGGTGGTATGTCTTCACCAGATTCCAACTAGATAGTTGGCCTAGATAGCAGGCCTTATTTCATCCGTAAAACATGTGTAGACGTTACTGTGGTCCTTTTTGGAAAGGGTTGTATACAGTGAAATTACTGAGATAATGAAATTTAATACCTTGAGTCTGAAGGCGACGAGCGTAATGTGGTGCCAAAATGTAGTGACAAACCAGCGCTATATTGTTACCTACTAGTGTACAAATACAAATATACTTTATTGTGCTACTTTATTGTGTACTAGTGTATCACTTACCATCAAGTGAGCGCCTTGTTGATCACAAAAATGTATCGATATAGATCTTTAGATCTGTTCCTATTAATCCAATTAAATATAACAGTTCGGGTTTGAAGAGCGTTGTATACAGTGAAATTATTAGGATAACGATACTAATGTATTATAACTTAAAGCCAAGCGTACGTTGACTGGAAATTAACTAATGTTTCTTCAAAACAGATTAAGAATTTGTTCATGTTGTCGGTTATGAGTATTGTTATACTCAATGTGATTATTATATATATATATACATATAAATAAATACAGAGCTAGTAAATTAAATGAAACTAAAGTTGTAGATAGATTTTGGATAGATCTACAGTGAACTGTTTGAAATTGCTAATTGATGCGAATTGGTGATGAACACGAGAACTCAATCCAACTAGCGAGATTTGATTATCAAGTTTCCGTATCAAAAATTCAGCGGGGGTCTGGCGGCGGCGAATAATTTACATTGTTGCTAAAATTCATAGATATTATTGTTAATTGCATATATATTATTATTTGAATATTTTAAAGAAGCTTCTCTTATGTAGCATACAATGTACTGATAGGTTTTTTAAAAGGCTACTAATAAAAGAACAACAGTAACCTTTATTACTACTAGTTGGGTCTCGTGTTTATATTAACATAGTAGGGACTCCTGCAAAGTTTACAATCCCTTCTGAGCTGAGACTCCAAAGCCCATGGGACCTCTGAGTGATTTTTGGTTGTGTACGAATCCCACTCAACCCTGTCTTCTCCCCAAAAACCGGATGTCGGTTAAAAATGTCGTATTAACGAAACGGAGAACGTTTAGATAGTTACCAACGCAGCAGATTACAACTCAAATATTGCTGTTATCCGATTTGGAGGGTGGTGTAGCTAGTGAAATTACTAAGGTAATGAGATGTATTTGTGTTTAGATGATTATTAACAGATGTAAAGTAGATGTATAATTTATCATCTGACAATGAAGTTATGCAAGTTTTTTTTATACTATTAAGGTGGCAAACAGGTATACGGCCTGTCTGATGGTAAGCAGTTACCGTAGCCTGTAGACGCCTGCAACATCGGCGGCAATACTAGTGCGTTGTCGACCCTGGAGGAATTTTATGACACCCTTTTTGAACAACTCCATTCTGCAACTCCTTGGGAAAACCTCGGCAGGGAGTTCATTCTATAATTTAATGGTTCTTGAGATGAAATATCTTTGAAACCAGACCGCATGTAACCATTGTAGTTGTGGTATGGGATGAACTCCCTGCCGATGGCAGATGGTTCAATGGTAGAAAGTGGCCGTGGGCATCGGTTTAAAAATTTCTTCATAACACATCCCACAAGTCTTAACATTACATACAAGTTCATGTTCACTACAAGCGTAGCTCTTACGTTAAAGTACATCTGTAGCTTAGCTGAAGCAGAGCTTGGCGTTGCAGTTGTTCAAACTTCTGACAGGTGAAGTTTCTGCGATAAGCTGCTGGGTGCAGCGTTTACACTGCATCAACAGGGAGAGCATGTACTCTGATATTTTTAAAGTACATTACAAAATTTTTATATGTATAAAGAACTGTTTGAACAATGTTCATAAGTTACGATCCTGAGATACAAGCGGAGTTTAGTCTCGAATACGAAAGTCAAAATAAATGTTGTTTTTTATTTAGGTTTTGCTTATAAAAGCTCTTTTATAACGAAGCTTTAAATTCATTATTTTTACAAGTTTTTTTTTTATATTATAACAAACTATAGATAATATTGCATTACCCTTTTGAATTGTGCATTTGCAAATTTTAACAACGTCAGTGATTTCCCCACCGGCGGGGGCGGTTAACGTTTCTGACAGTTGTAAATGAATCGGTAACTGACTGCCGGCTGTCCCCATGGGCTCTGTGCTGAGCCGCATCGCGCTAATGAAATTACCATTAAATTTTTCTCAGGTTTTTTAATATAAAATACCAAAAAAAAAACCTAAATTACTGTTACTTTGTAATTAGGCTGCAGAAGCTCGCTTTTGAACATTTAAAGTATCCTATATACCTGATTACTAGATTTCAGACTTGAAACATATTTACAAAACGATAATCCAGCTAAGCCTTAAAATCAAATAGTTATGATCACTTCTAGTGTTAAGTGGAGATAAAATCAGCACTGATAAAAAAGTGACGTAGAAAGATAGATATAGAAGATATAAAGCTCGATCACTCTTCTTTTTGATACTGGGTATAATATATAAATGAACTGGATACTGATATCGGTAAGTTATTCCACTTTTTTCCTGTTACTGAAATCCTTAGCTGTAAAAAACCCTTCGTTTTGGACCTGGAATCTAATCATGGACTGCCAAGGAAAAGGATAAACTGTTGTTCGACTCGCAATGAAGGCATGTTTAAATACATCCTTGATGTAATTAAAGGCTTTTTGTATGTTTTTTTGTTGTTGATAGAATTTTCATATTGATATCACTACTAGGTTGATATATATACACATTGTGTTAAACTGTTTGAGTTATATGTCAAGTCTCGTTACCCCAGTAATTTCACTTACATAACACCTTTCAAACGAAACACGGTAATGTTTTTACAGTTATGTTTGCCTGCTGCAATAAGAGCTGTTGTGGTACTTTCCAAGACTGTTTCCAGCAGAAGATATAACCATTACCAATATACCAGATAAATCTGTTCACTGTCCTTATTCAACAAGTTAGTTATAAAATATAAATATTAATTTCTTCTCCGTATCTAAGTAAAGATGAGATGCCGCTGTATCCGCGTCGCTTGCCGGGGATGCTGTTAAAACTTCTGACAGTTGATTCTAAATGAGCTGCCATCGGCAGCATCGGCGGGGGACCAACGATCTTTACCTTCTTAATTAATATAATAAATCATCTATTACTTTAAAAAATGTAGATTTGAGTTACAAATAGTTTTAATTCCATAAGAAACCTGCTTACACTGAATACCCCGACTCTCATATGTTGACAGTTGGAATACAGTAATGTTGATATGGCGGCATATTGATAATATCAAGATGGTAAATGGTGACAGATGATGGTGAGACAAAAAACTTAATATGGTATAGAAATCACACTTTGCTATATAAAAATCATATAAATTAAATCAAAATAACTAGTAGCAGGGCTCTATTGCCGGAGTCGGTTTAGGTAAGTACCGCCGCAGCTCCTATTGCAGCCGGCAAACAGTAGTGTGCGAATATTACTGTGTTCCGATTTGAAGCGGGATGTAGCTAATGATATTACGGGCGTAACGAGATGTAACTATTTGTATCTCAAGGCGTCGAGAGCAATGTGGTGCTGTGTATATCATCTTAAGCAGAGCCGCGTTGTTATAGACAACTCGCCAGTGGTGCCTCTGGTGCTGTAGGTGTCTATAGGCTACGTTCACTGCTTACCATTAGGCGGCCATATGCTTGTTTGCCACCTTCGTGGTATAAAAAAGGCCTGCTACTTACCATTAGATGAACGGTTTACTCGTCTCGTCGCTCCGTCAAATAAAAAAACCTATAATTCTGAACACAGTAATGTTTTTAGTCTACTGTTACGCTGAAGAAGTGAGTACCGTAGTGGTAACTACGGTTTCAGGAAGTACTTGAAACTAAAGCTGAAGTAACAGTGAACACTTCTCAATTTACTTCGCTGTCTCCGATCAAAAAAAGCTTGCCAGCTGAATTTCCAACAAATTTCCGTCTCACGACATGCGACAGGGCAACGCGGAGATTCGATTTAACTTAACTGTAAAACTTGTTGGGAAAATTTAAAGCTTACAAATAGTTCCACAGAGAGCTTTCACTACAATATTAATATTATAAAATCCTTGTATAGCTTATGTTATTAGTAAGTATTTATAAAGTTAGTCAATTTAATTATTTTGTTACTTTCACTGCGTAAGTTACTCAAACATTATTTTGGTAAAACCTGTAAATAATTTCTAGAGACCTATTATTTTGAAAACATTTGTAGTTAACTTGAACTTTGATCCTAAAGTCGTGAATACAAAAAACAGTATTACTGACTTTTTTATTGTACAAAGCCACAAATCGAGCAAAGAAAACACTGAGAAACTTTAGGTCTCGTACGCTCAATAATTTCATTACACATTTCTCACTAAAATACAGTAATATTTAGACATTGCTGGTGCTGTAGTGTCTATATGTTCAAAGTTATAAGAGACCTACAACACTATTGATGTAGATAGACCATTTGTCTATCTCCTTACTGCCTCCACTGTTAATTATTTATAATATTGATTAAAAAGTTCAGAATTTAGATAATAAATTAGTTGTAATATTAAAACAATACTATAATTATTATAACTAGTAACAAGTAGACAGGAAAATTCAATTCAACTCCGTGAAGTTTGTTAGTTCATGAATAATAAATTATAAACCCACTTACCTTCTTGATCTCGTCAAATTAGGTTTTCTATTGCTCGTATAAAGGTGTGCTTCGTTTTATATAAAATATAATGTTACTTCAGAGAATATTTAAAAAACTAGGTAATAGGTTGTAATAAGTAAGATCTAGGTCAAAAGATCAAATCTGATGGTAAGGAGACTGAGTATTCCGTTTTATTTTATATGCATCGAAGATGACCAATATGAAGATATTATATCATCAGCCGATGAACGACCACTGTTGGACGCCTTCCATACAGTTCTTTCTCCATTCTAGTTTATCATGAGTTGTCTTCATCCAGCGGTTTCCCGGAATCTTCATCAGATCATTTGTTCACCTTGTAAGGGCATTCAAGCACTGCCTTTACCGGTACGCATTAAGAAATTGAGGTATGTGGTTGCTATATAATTCAAGGCATTTTCTGATAACAAAGAGTAGGACGGACTTTGCCAGTAAAAATTCTTTAAAGGCTTTTGCGGTTTTGAAACTTGGCTCAATACTTAATTAGTAGCTTTGTTAAAATTTATGAGAGTATTTACTTGTATTTTTTTAAATAAATGAGGTGTGTGAGGCGTTCACTTGATGAAAAGTGATAAGGTCGCCTATAAAAACGAGGTATTAGTTAAGATGGTAATAGCACTACATTGCGATCCTCGCCTTGAGGCATAAGATTAAGTTAAGGCATAAGGTTAAGTCCCGTCAACTCAGTAATTTTATTAGCATACTTCTTCTTTTTCTAAGTTGTATTTCCTCATGACTGACAGTCGTAGTTATCATGTGTAATGAAACACATAACGACTTTCTCGTCAGTTATAGTGGAGTGTTGTTGCCATTGCCTTCTCCATTTCACATACTAATCCGTCCACGGATGGTCATCACATAGTTATGTAGGTTTCCTAACTATGTGTTCCTTCACCGTCAAAGCATGTGATATTAGTTGGTGTTATACTAAATGTACATAAATTGAAAAGTCCATTGGTGCAGGCCGAATTCGAACCCAATACCTTCGGAGTGGAAGGCCGGCGTTTAAACTATCACGGCTACATTAGCATATAATATCCTTTTATACATACAGTAATATTTGCATAGTACTTTTTACCGGCTGCTATAGGAGCTGCGGTGGAACATACTTAGACGGTCTCCAGCTACAGAGACCTACCTACTAGTTGTTATGATGCAAATCCCTGTATGAGGTTTAAGAAAGTTAACAATATCTATCGTTGGCGAGCTTTATAAATGTTTGTTTTGAAAAAAATGCGTTGTAATGTCTTAACAATTTATTTTCGTTTAGTTACATTACCTGTACTGCGCCCCAGTAAAGTAATACGAAAACTTTAAAGGGACCGAAAAAGTTTACGTTTGGAGCGATACTCGGGGCATAATTCATATTTAAAAAGCGTCGGATAAGTTAAATTGAGTTTTCGTGTCATTTTATTTACAGGGGACGGGTAATGGTCTAGTTGGTCTTAAGCCCATTTACAACTAAGGTACGTAGGTTCGATGCTTAGAAGTTAAAAATTTTATTTGTATATAAATACTAAGACAACTTGTAATAAACATACTACATTTCTTGATGGTATAAAGCGAGGACCTAAGTAAGAATGATCTCGTCATTTCTTAAGCTCCAAACCGACAAAACGAGCAAGTCGTTTAACTGATGATAAGTGATTTGCTTGCACATAACGTGGCGCTGTTTAAGATGCACATAGCACCACTTTAAGCTTATCGACTTGAGACATAACGTTTTTGTCATCCCCTCCCATAGTCAGTGTAGATCAAGGCTCGTTTGATCATTTTAATTTGATAAATTTTCTCTCATCGTTTTTCATTCCTTTACTCACTCTCTCACTCTTCTTTTTTCCATACTTTTATTTTTATCATTCTTTTCCCTCCATTTGACGTAAGATGTAAAGTTTCGTTACCCCAGTAATTATACTAGCATACAGCAACTGTCAAACTATCTTGTTTCTAATAAAAACAGCAAAGGACTGGAACAACTTGCTGGCGTCAGTGTTCCCGTTCAAATACGATGTAGGCGTCTTCAAGAGTGCGTAGGTACTTACTAGATTAATGCGTTTTACCAACATAGACCACATCATCACTTAACACCAGGGGGATCGTGGTCAAGCATTGACCCGTATATAATAATAAAAAAATGGGACACAGTAATGTCTTTATATTTTAGTGTGTTTCGTAGAAATAGGAGCTGCGGTAGTACCTACCTAGACTCTTATAAAGAAGACTTACCACAAGCGAAGTGAAGTGATATGGCTGTCATTATTGATAGCTTACTGGTAGTGAGCCTCTATCCTTGGAGCCTATCTACGTCCAGCTCTTATTTCTGCCTCAATACAGTAACGATCAAACATTACTGCGTTCCATTTTAAAGGGTGCTGTATACTTGTGAAATTACTGAGGTAACGAGACTTAACACCTTTAGTTTCAAGACGATGAGCGCAATGTGGTGCTGTGTATGCCATCTTAACTAACGTCATGTTGTAATAGGTTGTATTACTTTTTATCAGATGAACTCCTTGTTCGTCTTGTCGCCTCCAAAATAAATATTAAAATTAAATATTACTAATATGTACTACAAAGTAATTCAAATGGTATGTAACAAATGCGAGTAAATATTGTTGGGTGAATATGTTCAGTATTATGCCGTCATATGACAGCAATATGATTACCAGATTGCACTAATTTTAAATTTCCCCTAAGACGCTACATCCGGCAGACGAGGGTTACCAGGACTGGAGTTTAACACGACTGCGATCTCTGAAATTGCAAATGTAATACGTCCTGATTTGCTTCACGACCGGTACACACGCGACCAATTTTTATCTAAACATTTATATGAAAAAATTTACACATACTTTATCAATAATATAAAACAATCACTATATTAGAAGAAAACAACTTAATGTACTATTAGGGGTTCAGATTATTATATCACGAAACAACTATTCAAAACCTTACTAGCCTTTAGCAAGGTTAAGGTATATTTGAAAGAAAGAAAAGAGATACAGAGAATAGAAACGCAATGTGTTTTCCTGTAAGTTCAAACTCAATGGCAATCGAACCTGTAATACTTTGAGATATATCTTGTACGATCACTTTACCAAGCTACAGCTTTGATACTACTTTTACATTATATATAGCTTTGTTAATGACGGAAGTAGTAATGTATGTCGTTTTCGTATTATTTCCTTTTTTAGTGTGTACTTAAACGTAATTACTTAACTACTCAAGTATTTTTTATAAATGAATGTAATGAATGTATAAATAATGAATTATTTCATAGATGTTTTTTGAAATTCAGTGTGAAACTGTGTTTAGTTTGGTTTGTGAGATCAGGCAGCCGCTGGCCGGGTCCCAGTTAAATGTATTCCCAGCTCAGATCAAATATTTATTTAAGATGAGATATGGAAATGTTATTACTTGCATTCATTACATGTGATTTGTGTGAAGTTCGAATGATTACACTGCGGAATGATTCGAAGGAATAAGCACTTAGGAATCTCTTATAATGTCGCTTATTTTATTGATAGTATCACTGTAGTAGTAGAGATACTAAGGCGTGATCCATTCTTAACTATGTATTAGCTGATGATTATAAAACAGTAATGATAACAGTAAATTAATATACTAAATATTTGAAAAATATCGGTATTATAATTTAATTAGGTAATATAATAATTTTTAAGTTAACTTAAATGTTTTTCAGTTAGAAGTTACGAAATAAAGTTTAATTACAGTCAACAGTATCTACTATAGTATATTAATTATGTAAAGGGATTTAAATCAATGGGATAAGAATTTTGGTGTTAACAGCGTCTTCTTCTACTGCTGGTCTGAACTTCGAAAATGTTAGGCTTTGGGGATATTCTTTATTACTTAAGCTAGAGAGTCATACTCACCGTCAGTTTTTTTAGGCAATGTGAAAGGTGTTCTCTTGATGGTGAGTGATACGCTTGCCCATAATATCGTGAAGCTAGTTAAGATGATATATACAGCATAGTGGTTTCTCTGAGGTAAGGTACACAGGTGTTAAGTCTCATTATCTCAGTAATTTCACTAGCATAGAGCTTTCAAACATGAATATAGTAATGTTCGCACACATATATAGAGAGGCTCTTGCAACAGAGACCTATTAATAATATTTAAATACGCATATTAATAGTATTACTGTGATCTATTTAAAATACATTTAGAGTGATATCATTATAGAGAATTAATGAAAATTTAAATTATTAAAGATTTAGTATAACGAAAACTCCATTAGTCACAGTTAAATCCTTATTCATGATTAGTTTAAAAAATATAAACCGCATCCCCACAAAAGAAATCGCCTCGTAAGATAAATCAACATTTACTTAAAACCTATAAGATAGAACTTAACCGGCGACGTTTTACAAATCATTAGTCCTGTGGGTATTTGTCAATGTCACTTCTCCTCGAACCAGCACCAACATCAGCCCGAAATACTCAAAAACACCCGCACATACCGTATTAAGGTAGATTTAAGGGAGCTTTCAGCTTGCAGTGAACTTATTCAAGTTGATACGCGGCCTTGTCTCCCAGTACAAGGCAAGTCGATTTAAGTTTCGTGGGAACTTGGTAATGATTTCAGGAATTACGAATCAAAAGTTTCGAGTCCTGCGGAGGTTTTAATGATGTAACTTTATGGAGATTTCCCGGGATCAGAAAAATGTTTACGTGTATAATTCGCTGACGTTTTACCGTATAAAAATATAGAGAGAAAATATTTATAAAAGCTTTATTTTGCGATTGCATTGAAATATGTTACTAGTTAATATTTAAAACAATAATATTACCATGATCACCAGCCGCTAAACACCTACAGCTGGTCAGTATTATTACTACTATATTATAGTCTAGTATTACTAGTAGTAGGTCCCCGTTGCCAGAGACTGTCTAGGAAGGTACCACCGCAGCTCCAATTTCTACCGTGAATTAGTAATATACAAACATTACTGTGTTCCGGTTTAAAGAGTGCTGTAGCTATTGAAATTACGGGGTTACGAAACTTAATACTTTATGTCTCCAGACTATTGGTGTAATATGGTACTGTGTATACCATCTTAACCAATGCTACGTTATTATGGGTCAGCGTATCACTTACCATCAGGTGGAAGCCTTGTTTATCTCGTCGCCTAGTAGAATAAAAAGTGTCCCTTTTAAATAAAACCTTTTACAATTGCACATTACTAGTAAGCGATAATAATAGAGGCTGTGTTGGTAGTAAGGATTTTTTCTTTTAAAACATGCACCAGAAGATAATATTGAATAAATTATTTGTAGATTAACTTGGAAAAGTCTTAATCTTTATCTATTATATATAGGTATTATATCTGTATTTTTATCTTTAGCTGTTAGACGTTCACTGTTGGACATAGGCCTTCTTCAAAAGGGATTTAAGCAGTCTTCCACCACGCTGGTCCAATGCGGGTTGATGAGGAGCTAGAGCCTCGTTTGTTAATTAGCAGGGTGCATCACGAGCAGGGGAAGTTGGTTTGGGTTTCGTGAGTGGTTGTGTGGGACCCTTTACACCGTAATATATATATGTACTATCAAATATAGATATTTTTGATATAGATACTATCAAAGTTATAAAACTTCACCTTTTAGACAAGAATCTACCCAGCCGTTATGCCGGGTAGATTCTTGTCTGTACTTTGTCTAAATATAAAACTATTTATTTCTTTTTTATATGCCATTTTGATAATTTTTATGTATTCTGATGAAATTTCCAAAAAAAAAAGTAATGGATACACATTCAATTTCCTGAAAACGTCGCTGATTTAATTTAATTTCGTTCATGTTTCGTGAATTTGTAACTGGATGAGCGGCGCGCGTTGCGTCGTAACGCTGTCGCGCGGTTTTGTGCCAGTGTTACAATGTAAAAAGGTTTCGTTTATTTTTATCTTAACATGAAAAAAACGTATTTAATACAAATAAATTATGAGTATATCATTTTGTTTACTATCCCGATCTTTCTGATGCTTCAACACACATGATAGTTGAGTAATATAGTCATCAATCATCGTCTATATTGATAGACGTCGAATGCTAGACGCAGGTCTCTTGTAATATCATCCAAAGTACTCAGTAATGTACTGTTTAAATGTTTCCTATGACTTCCGGTGAGTCTTATGATCATTGCCTCACCCGATTGGGATACTATTATTAAAAATATTAAACACTAAGCCAGATATAGCAAAATTTCAAGACTGTGCTCATTCTACTTAAATAGTAATGATAAAGTAGCTAAAATCTATGTACTATTCTTAAGATCTTTGTCGGAAGATAAAAGATATACTTTAATGAATACTGGTAGTATATCATAGCTATGTTACTACTAGAAGGTCTTCGTTGCCGAATATCTATTACTAGGTATCACCGCAGCTCCAAATGTAGCTGCAAACATTACTGTGTTCTGATTTGTAGAGTTCTTAAAGATAATGAGGTAATGAGACTTAACATATTTCAGCTTGCGGAGTCCAGATCCGCGAGCTCTGGGACCGATGAAGCCTTCGCGGCTATAATGTAGTGGCCAAAAGCATCAACATCACCGAAAAAGAACTTAACATGTTACGTCTTAAAGAGATTGTAATGTGGTGTTGTATATACCATATTTTTTTTTTTATTTAGTTATACTCTTTTATTCGGAGACGACTATAGTCCGAGACCTTGTTTGCTTATAAAATACTTGTTTGTTTTTATAATTTTTATGTACTAATAGCAAAAGCCAATAAATGTGATACCTGCTAATTATTTTTGTTTCTTGTAACAGCATCCTGTGTAATCTTTTCCATAAATTTTAAAAGT
>DWLS01000349.1:0-32341 GCA_018246255.1 Pachliopta kotzebuea | reverse complement strand
TTGGCGAATGTGGTGGTTATTTACATTTTAATAATGTTAGTTAGAATTAAGTGAAATATGTAAAGGGTACAATGGGATTGATATGTCCGATAGTGACAAAAAACCCAAAAAAAAATATAATAAAAAAAAAAAAAAAAAAAGTCACTTGCAGCACATAGCACTAGCAGGTAAAGTAGCATAACAGTTACATACAATTAGTAATGTTGGGGCAGGTTTATGTCTGATCCGTCAGCAGATGATTGTATGTCACGATGACAGCAATGTAAATTTTTTATCTTCTACCTTCTCCTAAAACATTGATAGGGTATGATCAGTAAGTTTCAGTTAGCATTTGCAAACCAAGATTTGCAAATGCTACACACTTATGTTACACCACCGCTGCGCAACTGGGGCCTTAAAACTATAAGTTTTATTACAACACTAACTTCCAACCCTTACAAATCATTCCTTTATTAAATTACACGAAACATTTCCACGATGATAAATTATTACACCCAAGATAAGTCTTAAGACCCTTATTACAAATTCACTTTGGCCTGTTCCGATACTGCCAAGTAACTCCCATTGGCGGGCTGCTTACATTCGGATCGGTTTCTATTAATTACGCGGGGATACTAAGCACCTGTCATCGGTCATTCCAGGTCGCTACGGAATAATAAGGTTGTATTCGCGGTCCGTTTGACCGACAACCATCGTACTGATACGGCCAATTGATTAGAGAAACCGTCCGTAGATGTTTCTAAGTCACTTCGATGGCAGGTCTGCAAATCTAATTTACCTTATAATTAATTTGTCGATTACGAATTTGCATATATACCCAGTAATTATTTATCTATTAAAATGTATAAAATATTGTTATACAGATAGCTAACACTAAAGGATAATATTTTGGAATTGAATTGTAGATATCTAAGTTATAAATTTTCGAATATTAATTATTACGATTCGTCATTTCCCAAGATTAATTATTACTACTCACAACTGGTGTGCGCAGAAGGTGCCCGTGATTAGCGATATGTCACCAGTAAATATGGCAACACTTATTTCACGATTTATATAGGGTGGGGGAGAGTGGGGTGACGGGGATACTCGGCAATAAATCTACGCGAAGTGATTTGGTACAAAGCACTGAGCCCACGCTGTAAGCTCGGCGCGGTCAGGAACATCCATTGTGGGCCGAACACCCGCGGAATCCGATAATGCCTCCGAGATTGTCCCGTCTTTCCTTTAACACCTCCCGATACTCCTCCTTATACACTCTGTATTTCTATTCCGAAAAGATTTGTACTTTCAATTTACAAGTAAATTGTTTCAATACAACTTTACAAATTTCTCCTGGCCTTATTTGTACCTATCATTTCTAGATCTTGAATTATATATTACTAACGCTATAGATGAAAACATTTGATTATTAACGAAAACTTTTTAATGTGATTTATCATACATTTTTGTATTGTTATTTTACAAAATACTCATACATGATTACTACAAAATACTTTACCATGTAAATTTATTTTATGACTCCACAATTTATGGTCTAAAGAAGCTCAATTGTCTAAATGGTGTACGTATTATGATACTATTCAAAGGAACATATAATGTAAAGGATTTTAATATGTCAACTGTGAACCGGTGCGCCGCGTGTGCGGCCGGGCCGGCCGGAACTTAATCTATAAATCAAGAAGTGAAACTATTTCGTAATTAGATCGTATTTGGGATGGGGCACAACACCTTCACCGGCTTCTTGAGTCCGCCTCCCAAAGGACCCGAGGTAAAGGCTCCATTGCCTTTCAAGCACCTCTTTAACGGCTAATATCCTTGGTAAATGGATCTGAAATATTTCCTTGCACAACTGTTTATCCAAAATGTTATCGCATTTATTGCCCTTTATGCTATAATTCAATTTTATGATAGAAACATCGTTATTGTCCCAATGAAAGTAATATAAGACGATTAGTTTATTTCAGGTCCTTTATGTTCCGTTTCGGTGCTGTAATTCCTTTACAATAAGTAGTGATTGTTAGTACGCTGTTTGAAAAAAATGAAACGCTTTGTGTTGTTCGAAACGTAAATGAATTAATTTCGTGAAAATAAATCAGAACACGCGAGACAAAGCCTCTTACAAAGCGGCATTCTTTTATTCAGTAAAACGCTTTTGATGTTTGGATACTTAGTGTTTAATAAGTTGATCCTATTACAATGTCCAGGTAACGTCGCCTCACAATTGAGTCGCTGGGACGCTAACAAGATTATAACTTATTTCGTAAATTAAAAAAGTACGCGTGCCGTGTATTCCATTTACGTATAAACTGAATTATATACTTATATTTACAAATACTTCTCTCTTATTATTATTTTCTATATATTCTGTAAATTACACATAATATTACATATTATTGTAGTTGATCCATGATCGATTTTCTAACGAAAATTTCATATTGTATTTGGATTTGTATTAAATACCTGTAAAACATAAGGGTATATATACTGAAATTTAAAGAATATTAAGAAAATTTTAAATTTTAACATGTGTTAGCAAGGAACTTTTATACCCATAGAGCCTTACTGTAATTAATGGTCAATTTTACAACTTGAAAATTGACTTTCACACTCGTCTGTTCATGTTAGGTATATTTGTTACTTTAATCGAATTTTACGAATTTTTTCCGGTACCGTTAGTATACATAAAATAAGAAAAATAAAAATAAGAGTAAAGACGTCAATCCTAAGATAAGTAGAAATAACTGACTTAAGAGTCGAAATAATTTAAAAAGAAAAAAAAATTATGTCAGATTCAAGAAAAGGTGAATCCATCAACAAGGTACGATTTTCCAACCACAGAAACTTGGAGCTTTCGCATGTAGAGAATCAAAGCTGTTTCTCTACCACTTTGTCTAAAACCGGATGTCACACTTCCACGAAAGCTGTTGCTTTGAGAACATATCGGTTAACTCAAGATGTGTACATTCACCCGAAACTCAAGCACAAGCCACCTCCGCCTTACACACTGAGCTACTATAGCTCGCTTCTTCATCTTGAGATATAATCAGAGCAAAGAATAATCACGCAAAATTAAGTGAAAGCTTCTTTGTAACAAGTGACGGAATCGTGGGAGCACATGTCACCTAATCCCGTGTTAATGAAACAATAAATTCGTATTCCGCATACAGTGTGCACTTGTTCCCCCAACGCTGGGAGTGTGACGCGCGTTGTCTCTCATTAACTTAATACGTTATGGTTTGTACTTTAGTAATATCAACGAAATGAAATACTTGCTTTATACAGCATGTTTCAGCTTTTATTATACATTTTTTGTATTATTATTCTTTTATATTTAAATATAACTTTCAGATTTCACCTACCACAACATCTCCCGCCTTCTAGGTTGAGAATGCCCGTAGACATTAAGTTCGTCTATTGGACTCTAATTTTAGGCGTTGTAAAAAATTTTTTTATATAAAATAATCGACATGTAATAATAACTTATTCATAATTAATTACACTACTGTTACTAACCCTATTTAACTTTTTTTGTATAAAAACCGACCTTACCGTTGTACCGACATATATATACATAAACCTACAAAAATAAATTTAGTTCTTTGCTTTCATGACGCAGCGGGTAACCGCTTGTCTTCCAACACGGAAGCTGATATTCGATTCAGAGGCTATACCAGTTTAGTTCGAACAGTAGTTTCTGAACCCACCTGACTAACTTCCATCCATATTGTGATTCTGTTGCCAAAACAACATCGCTATATTCCGGATATCAACAAACAACAGCCAAGAATATTTTAGACATGTTTCACAATGTTCGACATTACCGTCACCATTGTGTATACTTTGATTTTTTTTATTATTTGACGAGGTGAAGAGACAGGCAAAGCATTATACCTGATGGTAAGTGATACCCTTGCTCATAATAACGTGGGTAAAGACACAGCAGCACATTGCGCTCATTACTTTGAGACATTAAGTCTCGTTACCCCCGTAATTTCACTAGCATTCAGCACCTTTTAAACCGGAACACAGTAATGTTTGCACATTACTATTTGACGGTAATAGGAGCTGCGGTAGTCCTATCTAGACGAACGCCTGCAAAAGATATCTACCACTAGTAAATTTATTGTTTTGTTACTATTTGTGAACATCCTGTAGCAAGAGACTCATCAACAGCATTGCGTGCAAACGAGTTACTGCAACTTGTATAGTTGACGGGCACTCCGGTGTAATTTTATGAAGATCCCCTGTAAGCCGATATCCTCACGAGCAGTATTAGCATTGACTCGTTATAGTGTCTTACGATTCATAAAGTAAAAGAAATGCCAAAAATTTACCTTACTTACGTTTGGGTAGGTACGTTAATACCTCCTCCTTTAAAAAATTCTCTCACTCCTGTTTATTTTAAAAGTAATTAAAAACACAACTCTTAGAAAAACAAACTTAGTTCCCAGCCTAACATTCGTTAATGCCGGCGTTAGATCCTGGAATTAGTTTCAACATGCCCTCGTCTTTAAATCTAATTCAATGAACTTCAATAGAACCCCCCTTTTCCTAATAATCTATACCTCTTAATTTATAGCTCACAAACATCTTGCTAATGAAATTGTTCCCAAATTAGGTACTAGTTGAAAATCGGCGTGTTGTTCACTGCGTGGCAACACTTACGCTGAGCTACAGCCGTTTTGTACAATTGTAGTACATAGCTGCAGCAAAAATATAATGTAAAATGTATATTATCTTAATATATATATATTTTTAATGTTATTGAACTGCGTGTACAAATAAACTTATTCATCTATCTATCTATCTTAATATTTACTTTGAAAAACCGTGCGATTTATTCGCGAGAATACAGCGGCAACATACAAAATACGGAGCGGGACATTAACATAATGCCCGGCGGTTCTTACAGAAGCACCTAGTGTCGGTCGCATTACGGTCTGCCAGAAGAAGTTACTCGGTCCGAATGGGCCTTAATGACCCTGCCGGACAATAACGTACGAGTGCCGCGAGACTCCAACGCGACTGATTTCCTCTCCACTCCCTAGAGGAAGCTGGGAGGAGCGTTATAAGAAGTTATGATGAGTTTAGGGAACATAAAATTTGACTCAGCCACATAAAAAATGTGTACCGTTAAACCTAAGTAATGATTATAATAAAAAAAAATGTGGTTTATCTTTATTTTGATTACATTTATAAAATAACTCTCTTATAATGAATACGCTAAATTGTTAAAAGTTATTGACATGTGTAGTAACAATAGATATTATACATATACGATCAGAGAATATATAACAGATATAATTTGATGCTATAAACTGAGGGTATCACAAAGGTAACTAAGTAACGCTTGTTAATTAAAGCCGGAAGAGTGGCTGCTGACCAGCGCATATCCTATTAGTGCAAGTAACCCTTGCCCACCTGGAGTTTTGAACGCGCCGAATCGGCAAGATAATGCCGCGTATTTACTTTGATTCCCGTCGTTAAAAGTTCGGGGGGCTGACGAGGGCCGTCGTTAGGCCTCCTAATGGCCACCATTTGTCTTGTCCGGCCTCTAGTTGTGCCCCGCTAATGAAATTATTGCCGCAACTATAGTAAAGGTTATAAATACCCCCCTGAAAGGCCCGAGCGGACGCCACCTTGTTTGGCACTAATGGACCGGTCAAACTGTAAACTGTGTTATCAATGAAATTACAATTAGTGGAGGGATAAAAATTAACCAAGGGTAGGAAGTTACGTTTACCGTTCGCACTGTACGGGGAGGTCGCTACTTCCGTTAGAACCTTAATTTATTTTAGTTTTCAATAATAATTAAGTTTTGCTGATTTTTCTTTTCACTTTGACAAACTATAAAATTCATATTAAGTTTGATATTCTATGAGTAGTATAATAAATTTATTTTTCAAAAATTATAAAATTTCATAATTTTTTTTATCCTCTTATTAAGGTTAGTGTTTAGGGATGAGTGAAGAAAAAAATATCAATAAGGTGCGTACGTCTCGCGATGTCCTCTACTTAACGACACTTGGTGATGAGTTTTACTGGGATAAACTTGGAGGACGTGGACACAATGAAATCTGGCATTCTGTTCGTTTCGCCGAATGTGTCGGCCAGGAATGCCAGCTGCCTCGGACAATCAAAACTTTCCGGGAACGGAATTTTCTGCTTAGCGTCCATCGTATTGCATTAGACAGCTCTTTCCGAACCCGTGTTCTTCGCATTTCTAGAAATCATTTATCTAACGTCGAGGGATTCGATAGACTGTTTGGCACTTAGATTATTGATGATTTATTCCTCTAACTATCTTCAAATCACAGGAGATTTAAATAATTTAATTAAAAGATAAGTTACTTCTTATAAGTGTATACATGAGAATGTCTCATCAAAGTCAATTCAGCACCATGAAGATATATGCATCAGAACTGCCAAGTATTTTTTTTGTGATGTAATTACCATGTTATTCATGTGCATTGAATATAAATTGATATTTAATTGTTATAACAGACACTTTATTTAACCCTTTTCTATAGATTAAGCGTTATGAAGCAAATAATTTTGTGATCAAAAAAATATACATTTTATTCCGTTTGCCGCAAAAGGGATCACAGACGGCGGCTCGTCGACTTTTTTATTGTTCCCTTTATTTGAGGGAAAAATACGAAATAGGCGCTCATCTCCACAAATACCCTAATCTTCGTACATCAAACGACGAATCCAAACCTTGATATTACACGCGTCATTTGATCACTTTCAAAGACATTCCGCGCTGGGGAAAAATTAAAATAACAAAGCGAACAATGGGTCCGCGGGGGGCGAGCGGACTGATTTGCGGCGAGCGTACCTCATACGTCGCCGTGGAAGGAGATGATTAAATTAAAAAATTCTTTCAGGCATACTTCATTTGGGTGAAGTAAAACGGAAATCTCTAAAATAATACCGAAAAAATCTCGAAAACGAAAATACTTTCGAACAAGTTTTATACCTTTAAAGTGTTAATGAAATATCATAAGTCGCAATTTTTTCAGAGATTCTGTATTAAGAGATTCTATGAGATGACACATGATAGATAAGGCAGGAGCCTGACGCATTGTGTGCAATTTCCGAAAGGTTACCTCCCAATACACAGTTTGTTCCCCCGAGTATTCGCAGATTTTAAACGCATTCCACCATTTTGTGGACCATTAGCTGAGGTGAAAGAGGCCGTGATTATGATTGATCGCGTAACCGAACACAATGCGGTTACTTGACTTGTTGAATGGGACCCCTCCACGTGTGCACTCAGCTTATTTGTTACAAACTCCTTGCTACCAATTTCGTCACTTCGCTTGATTACTTATTTGTTCTTCCAAGTAATCTGTAAATGGGACATTAAACAGCTTTTACACTACGTATTGTAAAATGTTTTTATTGTATGATTAAATAAGATAAAACTTTTATTTTTTATTTAAAAAACATTAATACAGTGTAGCAAATTTAATACGTATGACGTGTAACAAAAAGTAAATTTTACGAATTTTGTCCCGTATTATTGGTGACAGCAGAACTAAGTTATCATGGAGTACCGACAGCTTTTAATTATTAAAGATATAACATATTTTACTCTAAAATTTACGATAAGTAAATTAAGCATAGACACTAATCAAATTGAAAAAAATATATATATATTATAGAAGGGTATACATAGACTATAGCAAGTACATTATATTCGTCTTCTAAAACTTATCCTACATGTTTCGCTAAACAATATATTACAAATAAAATTTTAATATAATAACAATATAATTTCTTTAACGAAATGAAGTAAGAAGCCCGTCGGTAAATTGGTATTTGTAGTATCAAATATGAACGGCAGCATTGGGAAGCAGTCCAATGCACCCATTGTGAACAGTGCAGCCGATAGCCGCATTCGGAGCAAATCGAGAATGAACCGAGATTAACAATTGGAAACTTTGCGGCAAGATATCGATTTAGAAATGTTTGCTTTAGCTTATTTTAGATGTAACTAACTACGCGTATAGTTCGAATAATAATTTGTATATGAATGGATATTTTGTGAAATCAAGCAATTATTTCGATGAAATTTTTATGATTAGAGGCAGTGATAGCTTCATTTCTAAGGCAGTGAATGTGGAAGCGCAGATTCTATATCCCCTGAGATCAAACTTCTGATAGAGGAAAACATGATGATGAAACCGACATTTTCCAATGACGGCTTTCGCGGACAATGACATCTACCAACCTCTTTTGGTAGCGTGGTGGATAAATAACATTGACTTTATCCTAGTGGAAGAAGGCTCTAAGGTCTAGCAATAGATATGAGCAAGTTTTACACATACTCACAATGGGTTTATAGAAAAAACATACCGTACTGGTGATAAATCTTTGTTACCGAAGATTATTTAGGTAGTTATACCACCGTAGCTTCTTTTTCTGCCGCCAAACATTTTTTTTTAAATTTTGCGTTCCTCCTTCTTGTTTTGGGTAAGAGTCATGTTCTCTTTGTACTCTATTTTTTTTTTACTTCCTTTCTCCTACTTTTTTCTGCTCTTATTCCACATTTCTTCAGTGCACTAACATTACTTTTCTTGTTTTTTTTTTTTAATTTATTTTGTAGTGTTCACTTATGTGTTGTGGGTAGAATGCTGTCTTTCTATTCATTTATTATTCTTTCTTTTCTTCCCTCTTTTCCCTTTTTCCTAACTTGTCTATCCTTTCATTCTTCATTTCCTTCTTTCACTTTTTCTATATATCCTTAATTTTTGTCATCTTTCAAGCATCGCCTCTTAATTCAAATTTCGCCGCATTTTAAATTGTAAGTATTTTTACTGTTTCTATCTTTTATGTTTATTTATTTACATTTACTAATATATTTTCTATTTCACTGTGTTGCTGTTTGAAAGGTGCTTTAAACTAGTGAAATTACTGTAGTAACGTGACTTAAAATCTCAATTCTCAATCCGACGAGCACATTTTGGTGAAGTGTATCCTGATTATCGTCACATTGTTATGAACTGGCGTATTATATACCAACAGTTAGTTACGTCTCGCTCGCCTCGTCGAATAATAATTATGTATACATACATTAGTAAAAAATTATTTGGATATTTCTTGTATTACAAGTGAAATTTAGTTTTGGGCGGTGGAAGCAATTATTTTTTTTATCCGTACGCACGAGTGCCTGGGTGGTGGTGCGATGCGGATTGCGGAGGAGGGGCGACCGGCAACAACGGGACACATTGCACCCGCGGGAGCGCGGGGCCCGCGACACGCTGCCGGCGGAGACAAGTTACTTTTATTACAACTCCGCTTCCTACACTATTTTTTTATCATTTGGACACCACTTATTAACCTCTACCAATTAATTATTATCTAACATAAAACGAATAACAACAAACAGGAGAAAAGACTATTTATCCACTACCTAGCAACTGGCAAAATACGGATTACTAAACATATCATTTCATTACTAGGTATAAAAACAATGAATACTTACTTTCCAATTCGAATGAGTTTTATTCTGCAAAGCTTCAAAGGTATATATAATATTTTTGTAGTAAATATATTTTACTTATTTTCGTTATATTTTTAACTCTTTCTAATAAAGAGAATGAGCATATCAGTTTATAATTTAAAATGTAACACAGTTTTTATGTTAATATAATGTAAGGTTATTCATCTTAATATTGTACACGTAAGAACTGTTTTTAATTAATTAAAATTTATCTATTTTGTTATTAACTTATAATTAAAACGTATTTTTATAAGTATCATTCTTCAGTTAATACAATTTTCCGTTTAAATTTCGTTGAAAGAGCCAAAACAGGGTGTCATTTTCGGGTAACAGCAAACATTGAGTGCGCTATGAATACAACAGCGTATTAGCCGGAAGGGATCGCGGCGGGGATGTCTCCAAACGTCTTTTTTATAATCTGTTTACTTACAACCACTTTTATAAAATAATCTCCTAACATGGAACCCCCTATGTGAATATTTCCTCACGTTTTTCAACGAAATTCACTTTGTATTTTATCTTTAATAATGCTTACGTGAAAATTAAAGTTTATGGAAAAGTACGGCTAATTTTCTTAAAAGGCTGATCGATGAATGAATTCCGGATTGTGCCTAATTTCCTACTGCATTATGAGCAGTTTAACAAAGTTTAACTGTTCATAAAATTTTATTGACCCATATATGAAATAGTGAGACTGCGTCGTCTCGCATCCGCCGAGTTTCCCGAGTCATTAGACGCATTTTTATTATCCAATGACAATAAACATGTTGTAAGCTTTCGAATGGAAATATTCTTAGAATCAGTTCCCCTGCTTGTTTAGTACTGTTCGATTATTACGATTATAGAAATCCGAATAAACTAAGCGATACTATCAAAAACATTCATATTTACATCAACATGTACATTAATTCTATAGTAATTTTTTGATTATTTTAAGGAATTTCATGTATAACTATATTTAAAATTTGTTTAACCTAAACATTTTCATATGTCCATTTACCTTATAAAGATTATGTCTAGATTTCATACATATTCTTTTTTTTGCTAAATGTTATATTTTTTAAAATACAGCAGATAACATAGATGTTATTAGTTGAAAAAGTTTAAGTCATCGTACTCTCACCAGCAACCTACTGTGTTTCAGGAACGTCCCACTATCTTCAGCAGGTAACCAATACTCTACCTTATCCATATAAGTGAAACCTTAAATATAAACGAAATAAATATTAAAAACTTTTTGTTGTTAGAAAAATAACAACTAGTAGATTAAAATTTTGGAGGAATAATAATGAAATAACGTTTACTGTCTCATACTTGCATAGATTTTTCCGGAAGGTTTTTCATATGAAAATCTTTCATGTCATAGTCGGAGAGCGTCTAGGTAGATACCACCACAACTATTACATCAATTAAACAGAAGAGTGCCAACATTACCGCGTTCCGGTTTGAAGGTCCGCGTTGTAAGGTCCTTACGTCCTTAGACCTTACGTCATAAGGCAATGAGCGCAATATAGAGCTGTGTATACCATCTTAACTACCGCCTTACGCAAGGTGGCTTGCCGCAGGTTGGTAATAATGATGAACCTTGCTCGTCTAGTCGAATAATAAAAAACATGTTAGTAACGTAATATATAAATATATTAAATATACGATAAAGTTAAAAATAAAATATAACAAATTGGAATCACGTCAGTGAAGCCGGTTATTATTTATTGCTTACAATTTTGCTTACAGTGGAAAATATTGCGGCGCATTTTTCCACGGCAGCGGGCGATACTCTCGGAACTCCTAATTTCTAATGGGCCATTTGCCACTTTGTCAATTGCTCCAATAAATCTGTGCGAGCGGGAGAGCCGCGCCGCCGCTGAGTTACGGCCCCGTCTTCCTCCGAACAACGACACACACTTTGTTTTTTTATTTCATTATTATATTACATTCACAGAAACTTGACACAACCATATATTTTATAAAATTTAACTAAATCGTCTAATAATAATAATAATATCATATTCCATATAAACATTACCAACCACTTATTGTTTGTTTGTAATTCAATAATTTTGTAGCTTGTGAAATTATATTCTTTCATCATCAGCCGATAGAAACGTCCACTTTTGGAGGCTTCTCATAAAGTGGGGATTTTGACCATCTTCCACTACATTAGCCCATTGCGAGTTGGTGGGGACCCTAATAATAGTCAACAGGAAGCTGAATGATGTAAAAGCGATTTAAAAATTCATAATACTTTTTATATTTTTTATTTAAAAGATCGATTCTATTCCCATAAATTTGAACTGACGTTGCGGTTGGAGTCAGGGTATGATAGAGATAAAACTGAATGGTACACATTGATTGGTACGATTTTATTGAAAAGTTCTATTTTAATTCTGTTAAACAAATAGATTTTGCGTCTACTGGCTGAGTGGAAAGTTTGCATATCGCACTCTATTTTTAATTCAATTGTCCCTAGGTTTCGTAGCGTAGTTCAAGCCAAACTGCAGTCGCACAATGTATGTGTACTATGTGACAACATAGAGGAAATGAAGCGCTACAATATTTTATTCTAAGAAACAGTATTCGAAACGTACTAAATTGTTTACATTATTATAAAAAAAACGGTTTTTATAATTATTATTAAAATAAACGTAAAGGTTATGATAGCGCTGGTCCACTTGCCTCGGTCTATCTTTTACAATTCTTCAAATTTCCTGATGGTAAATTATATGCTTGCTTTGCCTTGAGAGGTAAAGTGAGCTCGTTTCCTCAGTAATTTCACTAACATAATAGGTAACTATATAAAAAAATATACTATATACTATAAAAAATTACTGTGTTCTGGTTTGAAGGATAGCGCTCCTTCAAACCAGAACACAGTAATTTTTTGCACAGTACTGTTTGTCGGCTGCAACAGGAGCTGTGGCGGTACCTACCCAGAAGGTCTCTGGCGGTAGAGACCTGCCACCAACAATGTATAGTGTAAAATGTATAAATAAAAGTGTAAAAATGAGCAGGAGATAAAACAAAAAGAAAGTCACCAAAATTTGCAAAGAAAATAGCGATGGAAGAGTGATGGAAGTATGTAAGAAGAGCAAAATATTAAAATAATATTGTGAAGGAATGATATAAGGTGATATAAAAAATAGTATAGTAGGGAAAAAACGGAAAAGAAAAGTAAACAAGAAGAATAAAAAGGTAGTTAAATTCCCTTTCCCACTTCGCAGAAGAACAAATAAAAAAGTATAGGTAGACATGACTCCCAAGTTTCTTTTTACAGCTTTCATTAACTGCTTACAATTAATAGTAAACTTAAACAAATAAATTGAAAAATAGCAGATTATATAGTAGTAAGGATTTGAACAAGTACAAGTTATGTAAAATTAAATAAAAAAATCCAAAATATAACCTTTTTAGTATATTTTTGTATAAACGTTATTCGTTTTTTTTTTTCCTTTATTTTCTTCTAACGCAACCAGCTTATTCCTATCGGACAGTTTGATACCTCACTGCGTTTAATCCTTGAATTTGGGATGGAGTCAACGTCGGAGTTGGTTGGATGTAAGTTGGACAGTCTGAATGGTTAACGTGAAGTTGGTTGCGACGGCAACTGAATATTGGAAGTTGTGATTGACAGATGTCGCGACCAGGTAAGGATCCGAGTTACAAATTTAGATCCAGTTAAGGATCTAAATTTGTAAAACGCATGCTTTAATATTTTTAAATTTTAATTATGTTACAGAAAAAATTTTTGTTCTTTCTACATTTTCATTTGAAAGTTATATGTAACTGAATAAATATATTTCTAAGAAAAGTAGATATTTTCTTAATATTTGTATTGAATTCCTTAATACTTTTAAATCTGTTGAATCCCCATTCTGAATACACAAAAGTCATTTGTGATGGTCAATAGACTAACAGAGGATGATAGATGTTTTTTGAATAGTAAATATTTAACAGGGTTTGAGACGTTATAAAATTTAATTAAGGCAAGTCATCAGTCACCAAGCGGTTCGGGTCACGTCACTGCTTCAGTAAGATAACGTGGGGTCAGGCGATGCACTAACTACTGGGCTGTGATGAATGTGCCCTTAACAGACCTCAAATATGCACGCTGACAGCTCCCTACTAACTGTTTGGATAACCCATGCAGTTAAATATTGAGATTGCCCTGGTGGGGTGCGAAACAAAGTGAACTGAATTGCCGTGTCGGCGTAACGAATTTTGGCGATTTAACCTCAATGACCTACGGATACTTTAAAACCCAACGTATTAATTATATTTATAATAATATCATATTTTTATTATTCATATAACATCATATATTACTACATCTTAGTTACTCAATTCTATGGTAGAATTGGAAAGAATGTCCTTCGGCATTAAGGCAGCTTTTTTATACCTTTTCTTGTGTGCAAATAAACTATTTAAACAATTAAATAAAATAAAAAATAATCAAGTAGAATACATGAAGTGTAATGTAGATGAATGATTGGGAAAACCTTTAGAGAGTCATGTACCCTCTGATGTGTGTAGTAAAGTTTCCTTCATTTTATTACTTCAGGCTTCATGGAAACGTGAACCGCCGCTTGGTTTCATTCGTTCAGTATGTAGGTAGGGAAGCCGAGTGGTTGTACCGTCTTGTGAAAAATGTTTACGCCGTGTTTATTCTGTTCAATTAATCGAGCGTCCCGAACAGCCAACTTCGTCGTGCATATTAAAATATCAAATGGCAACACAGAGCGTGCGGGAGCTCGTTACATGGTGCGGCGTTCACCTTCTCACTCCTCATTAAAATTTGTACGACAGCTTCTAAATTCTACTCTTTTCTCCGCACCTCCATTTCAATATACAGGAAAAAGTGGAAGAGCGCTGTGTACGGAGTACCGAGCGGGCTGGCAAAACTTTTGCCTCCCCATCCTACTGTAGGGGGGGCAAAAAGTGTTGCCGACGGGTGAACGCTTGTATTTATACCTATGTCAGGGAAAAGTTTTCCGTGTTGCGGGTTGGGGGGCCAGAGGGGGAGAGGAGGAGGAGGGGTGGGCGCATGCGCGTCGAGCCAGCCGCATAGCTGATGTGCTAGTCCTGTTCGGGACACTGAGATGGATGCAGGGATTTTAACCTTCAACAGCACGTTACAACACATTTTTACGTAATCGTTCAGACGAAGCTATAGTATCATATAATTTTTTGTCTCTAAACTCTTAAAAGACATAACACTGTTAAAATTATAAGTACTTAATGCTTTTACACGATAAAAGAAGTTTTCGGCAATTTCCGAGAGAGAGATACACTTTTGATGATATTGTACATTCTTAGTACCTATTTAATACACATTTAAAATAATTAATTATATAAAATATCGTTTTATATTGCTTTAAAAATATATATTTATGTACGGAAAAAAAATAAAACATGAAGAAAGGTTTACTTCATAAATAAATATTGATGAGAAATTGTTTAAACAACTGGTAGTTTGTTCCGGCTGACACAAACGTTTATAAGCTATAACAGAAAAAATAGCATTAGCTCCCGTTATATGTCATGCGATTTACGCGCTTTTTTTTACCAGCATACACTTCTCTTAGCAATGATCTAAGGTGAACTTGAAAAGGACTTGCGCGCCGCTCTTCATCCGGGGTTTGTTCGTTGTTGTTGTTGTCCCGTTTGTTACTAAACTAAATTTGAGTTGCTAAACTAAAGTTGTGGATATTTAAAGAGAACTTTTTCTCGGAGTCAACGGCCGGTTAGACCGTCACCCAGTTTCAGAGTACCTACGGAGTTATGGCAGTTGTTCGCAAACTACTTGGACCAGCCAGCAGAGGGCTGCAGTGGGAAGGTCATGGCGCTAATTCGACCTTGCCCACTAGTTCTGAACGCTCGTGTTCGGCAACACAAGTTCGAAGTTTGTGTTTAATTGTTGTTATAATTAATATACACGTACGGCGGAACATCATAACCTAAGTATGATTGCATATTAAGCGATCTAGTTTTCTATCCAACTATGAAAAGATAGATAATTTAGTTTTTTATCAGTTTTAAAATGAAAGATAACAAGATTTTGATTAATTTTATAATTTGGGCAATACACGCAAATATCAAAATTTGCGGTGGACGTAGGAGTCGGTGATATTAATAAGCATTGCAACCTTTGACAATGAATTTTTTAATATTTAGTTGTATTTTTCTAATTTTATTACGTCTAAAACATACATGATTTTTAAGGTAAAAGTTGGAGCCGCTTGTAAAACATGTTTTTTTATATATGAATAGCATGCAATTGAAGACGCAGGTCATGTGTTGATCAATTGCGTTGCCGTCTTATTTCAATAAATTCGTATGTACATACATAATTAACGATAAATCTAAGTCTTAAAGTAACTGGACTTTTGGCAACCACAATTAATGAAGTCGATGAAGGTGTATCATCATCGCTGTCCCGCTCCGATCTCTGTTGGGATCGAGTTAATAAACCGAATTTCCATCGGACGTCAAAGGCTTCAAACAAATTGGCCGAGGCAAAATAATGCGGTGGATAATAGTCGTTTAGACGGCGACCGAACAACCGCCGCCGGCGTCGCACCTGACTAACAAAATTAATTACAGCCCAATAAGGAAATATTAACCGGCCGCTTAATAAGCCATTCTCAAGGATTCGCCGCAATTAAATTCGGAGGGTCGCAGAGTCATTATTTATAAACAATAATATATCAAAGAGATATTTTCAAGATGGTGCACGCCGCAGACCAAGCAATGCTTCACGGCGGAAACGGTTTTCGCACACTAATGTATTATTCAAAGATTTATTTTTATCATAGTTGAGCGTCATCTTTGAAAATCCTTTTTTTATTGTTCATAAATCATTTGTGAATTTTAAATAGTAATTGCCAAAGTCACCATTATAACAGGTCATAAAAAATCAACGGAATCGTTAGCAAGGTAAATTTGAGATTTTTGGAAGACAGACTTTCTTTGTATAAATCTTTAAAATTTTTATGGTTTAGTTGTACTTATTCCCTTTTTTGTTAATATTATATAAAGTACATTTGTAATACAGTAACAATAATAAAATTAAAACTTACATTTAATTTGATGGGGAGCGAGAATTACGAAATTTCACGAGTAAATTTCAGTAGCTGAACGTCTACTGGCGTTGGAGAGAGCAAAACACGGCCCGGGTCGGCGTACAACGCATATTTATGGTTATATGACGGAAAAGTTTTGGAGCGTAGGAGCTAAAGCCATCGATTTTCAAAACTTTTTCATGGAAATAAACCTACTTTCGTTGTGTACCCGCCGCTGTCTCTGTGTGCGTGTAACGGGCACGACACACAGTCACACTCCCTAATTGGAGGTCACACGCCCTCGATTGAACTGTAATTAAAATTTTTTCCATATCAGCGATCACAACTATTATACAGAACGAAAATACTAAATTATTTAGATCGAAGAACTTTTTAAATTCCACTAGTTTCAGTACTGAAGAAACTATTAATAATATTCTTACACAAACAAATGAAAAAAATTGTGTTAACACTACATTTACCAGACCAGTCAAATTGACTGGTCCTGCAAGTTCAATATAAATTATTTCTACATAAAATATTCTTCTTTTTGTAATGATATCATCACTTTTGTAGCTTTAACTAAAAAAAATATTACATGAACTTTATATTATTTTATATATATTAACAAATATATTAGGTTTTGGTTAAAATAGGTATAGTTAAACAGCTGGTAAAGCTAGTGTTCATTTGGTTTATATTTAGTTACTATAAAAATAATTAATCATAGTTTGTTTATGCTATACTTCACAAGGTCTATCGACCGAGTGTATAAAGCGTATTTTAACACACACACACACGCAAAGGTACTGTACTTGTAATGGGCCCGCAAAGAAAACTTTTTAAAACTTTTCCAGCGAGGCAATATGGCTCGTGTTCTCAGCCGTAATGTTTTATTTAGGCTACATTTAACCGTCCCTCTCTACGTCGCATGTTCGCTCATATGAAGGAACGGGATGGTTATACTTTGTTTTACTACCGCGGCAACAACGATACGACTGCCTTGCCCGGGATACGAAATAATTATTTCTATTCTGTCATTGTCGTTGATTTTTTGTGTTTTAGTCGTTTTATGCAACCACAGCCTAATTTCAAAATATCTTAAGTGATAAAAATCGATTTTTCCTTTCTAAAAGTATGTACTTTCGTTTTTCTTTTTATTAAGACAATACGAACTAGAATTGAGCTAAGTATTATTCTTGTAACAAAGACCTTCTCGGTTTAATTTCGCCACATGTTGAGTATGTTTGATAGAAGGATTATTACAAAACCTCTTTTTTAGTTACCATCATATTGTAAAAAGTATTTATTTTATTTGACGAGACGAGCAAGGTCTTACCTTATGATAAGTGATATGCTTGTCCATAACAACGTAGCACTGCTTAAGACAGTATATTCATTACCACAATGTGCTTGTCGCTTCGAGACATATAGTGTTGAGGCTCGTTACCCCAGCAATTTCACTAGCTTACTACCCCCTTCAAACCGAAACACAGCAACGTATGTGGGCTGCAATAGGAGCCGGTACTTACTTTGCCGGTCTCCGGTAAATGAGAAATATTTTTTATACTTTTATTAGTGAATATTTTGGTAGTGAAATTATTGGGGTAACGAGACTCAGCATTACGTCTCAAGGCAACGAGCGCAATGTGGTGCTGTGAATGATATGTTAACCAGCGGCACGTTATCGTTAAGCGTATAACATACCATTAAGTGAACGCCTTGCTTATAACTTCGCTTCATCGAATAAAAAATATTAAATATTTTTTTGTTAACATGCTGTAATTTTGTTTTATGTAAGAATTGTATTTTTCCGTTATACATCTTTGTAATTTGGCGTGGTACGGTGGAAGGCGAGAATGCAGTCTCACGGTGGTCGTTTATCAAGATCGCCATCTGATTGGGGCGCGGCTCAGCTGCGTTTTATTGTCGAATTACCGCGCGCCCGTTCAAATTTTAATTTATGTTTCGAACGGCGCGTTCGGAAATTGAAATTTCTTGTTTCGTTTGTATTGGCGCGAAATGATTCTATGGGCTTATCGAAATGATTACCCCGGATTAGTCGTAAATATATTCATAGTAATACACATATTAATAACAGTTATATATTATAAATACCATTTAAGGTTTTAGTACGCTTATTTAATTATCCTTAATTTACAGTGTATTACTTGAGATTTTTAAAAACGTCCAAGAAGTTTGCAATGTGTTACCATGTCCTAAATCATTCCAACCTACGTCAGATTTCCAAATTACAAATCCTTACATGAGAACACCGATTCCTACTTCATTTGATTCTTTAGACTATTGAAATTAAAAAAATCTAATAGCGAAGACAGATGAATACTAAACTAATATATAAAAAAAAACTAATAGGTGACATTAATATTAAAATTAAATCAAATACCAAGCATATCAATAGATGACTTTCTACCACCGCGAGTTTATTTCAATTAGATAGAACTATAAACATTAATTAAAAGGTACTACTGCGTAATAAATTCGTCAGGATATCTATCATCACAGTTTTTTCATGACTATGGACTTATTCAATCATCAGCCTATAAGCTCCCACTGATAGAGATATGCCTCACCCAAAGATCTCCATTTCAATCAGTTGGATTTGTCGTTACACCGTCAGTAACATTTAAAGAAAAGTGTAATATTATTATTTACAAAAAAAGTAATATTTAAAACTTTTTTCTTTTTTTTTTATAAAATTCTGATTGTAGATAAGCTTACAAATTATAAGTACTAAGTTAAAAAGTGGTTGGTCAATATTTTTTTCCATTACCTCTAAATTCTTACGTAAAAAATCAAAATTTTTAAAGATTTGAATAAATCACTCAATTATACTTATTTCGTTTTAACTGAAATGTTTTCTTTTGAATTTTTAATAATAAAATTTGCCTTATGATGGGAACCATGCGATTTTACTCCTAATCTTAATTCCGGCCTTAAAAGCCGCTGAATTATCAAACGGAAGTCGCTATTAAAATTACGAGCCCACGGACTTTTCTTCTCTCCAATGTAAGCCGTAAATTACGAAGGCATTGTTTTATATTCTCATTACATGGATTGTTTTATTAAAAGTAAATTTATGCTGCGTAATTTATAAGTTTTAAAAAAGATTCTAAATACTACACTTAATAGCATTTTCATTGATACAGTATTGATACAGTATTTTAAGAAACTGATATTATTTTTGATATTCTAATAGATACGTATTCTTTATTTTTTATTATCTCATAGTTCTGTTAAAAGCCTTTACACGTTTTTTTCAGTTAGGTCAAATTCAAAGTAAGAATTTGAAATCAACGAGCTGGTGCCGCTTGTAGTAACTCCGAACAAAGGGACCTCCTACTGTACAAATGACAAATTTACCAAATTTGTCTAAAATAATATATATTTAGATGATAATATAAAAATCTTAAAATCCTATTTGTTTCCCTAAACAAAAATATTATGAGGAGTAGAAAACTTTACACATTAACTAATGAATTATAGTTTGTATAAATTGAGCAATTATTAAGAGGTATAATAATAATAATTACAATATTTTTTATTTACATCTAATATTATCATAGTTCTTAACTACGTAGCTATTTATTTATTTAATTATTTTTTTTATAAAGGACCGCTCTCAGCTATTAGAGATAACATTGGTTTCTTACTTAGAATAAAGTCAAGAACCATTTGTAAGTTATCACCGGTAGAAAATAATGTGATCGAGTGTATAATGATAGTTTACAGTATATACAATTTAGTTAAGACTAAAAACATTTAGCTGAATTGAAGTTTTTAACATCATAAATATTCTTTTACATATTGACACACTTATGTATGTATTTTATTATATATATACATTACGTGTATTATAATTGTTTTATGTATCTAATTTAATGTATGCATGTATAGTAATTTAATTTAATAATATGTTGATGTGTGTTACATACCTTTTATTTTATCGCTTAATGCTACCTCATGATATCTCTGCCACCTACCACCTAAGACAGACTGTAAGATCGCTTTAAGACCACCTTTACAGGAGCTGTAAAAATAAAGAAATATAATTAAGAATAAGTATAAATGTTCATTAAATGAAATAAAGATAATGATTGTTAATGATATGATATGATAATATATTTTAAGTGCATTGCATAGAACATAAATCATTGTAATATTATTGCGTATAATTCTTGTTTGTTTATTTGTAGATATGAGTGTGTTTTCATGGTAACAATAAACGTTCTATCTATTTAGCTATTTCGATGAAACTTATACATATACATTGCTATATATTAATCGTCGCAGACCCTGAGCGACTAAACATGGCTCTTGCCCATTCGTGTGTTGAGCTGGATTCGGATGTGGCGATCAGAACATCCGGCCGCCCAAACGCACGCCACTTCCGCCTCCGCGCCTTCTGCCTAGCGCGCGCTTTGCCAAATTCTATTTGTTGTTTTAGGGATTTCTCAAACGCTGAAAGCTGAGCATTGTTGATTTTGATAACAAAATCGCAGACTTTTAACTCTACGGCGGGGGTGTAATGTTTTGTTAAAATCACAACTAAGTGATTACTTGTAAAAATACTTATTTAAACGTCAATGCCCGTCCGTCCATCTTATAAGCAAACAAATGTTATAAATAATATTATTTTTTGTAAATGTACAACTATATTATTAAAAATTATTAATTGAGTAAGTAATCCTTATTTAAATGACAATGTCCATCTGTCCGTCAACAATTTTCAATCTCGAGAACTACAAGGGGTAGGAGGCTGAAATTTGTCATACAGGCAGATCTCACTAAGATCAGAGCCATAGGAATTTTGTTGGTATGTGGTCGGATTCCCGAGTTGTGGATGTCCAAAGTTTTAGAATTTTGTATGGGCCTCTTATGTTTGCTTAAAGTATAATGCGAGTATTAGAAAGAGCCCATAAAATACTGCACAAAAAATAACACAACTACTTGTTTAATAATTCTATATTTTCTCAACTTTTATAACACGTACATATTTCTCTTCAATAAAGATTTTTTTCAATCTCTCATCATTTTAATTAGTACTTCCATTGACTACGGAAATAATGTTTGAAATAAAAGAAACAATTGCTATTCTGTATTTCCGACAAAATAATCTACAAAAAATTCAATAATATTGCTATCCTCAGAAAGAATTTTCAAAAAAATAACTAAATTATTAAAGACGTATTGTGGGAGTCAAAAAATCGTGTTGCTTTGACTACATTAGAACTCTCTACGGCATTAAAACATCTGTGCTTCAAACAGCGCTATACCTTATTATATGGCGGTATACATATAGGGATAATACGTTAAAAAAATCTAAATTAATTAGGTTAGGGGGCAAGTAAAATGGGACTACGGATAACTAATGAAAGCTACCACTTTCAGTGCTATAAACAGTTATATCCTACCATAAAGCTAATCGCTCTGTATCCAGTACGAAATCCGTTTCGCTACGGCGCTGTCACGTGCGCTTAAGGAACAACAGACCCGCTTGTGCACATTTCACAGGTAATCTCTTTAATGTCATCACTTTTAACACTGAAGCGTTTTTTTTACAAAAGACAATTAGAACTATTAACAACTAACATTAATTCAGTTAAATTAACAATTTACTTTTAATTGTATCACCACAAACCAAATGTACACCACGCTTCAACTGTTCTTGCATTTCAATATGGCTGCTTTAATATCAATCAATTTAACAACTATACTCATATATCGATTCTTAGGAAATAAATAATACAAGTGGCCCATACAAAATTCTGAAACTTTGGACACCCACAACTCGGGAACCCGACCACATATCAACAAAATTCCAACGGCTCTGATCTTATCTAAGCGAGAGCTGTCTGTATGATAAACTTCAGCACCAGCTCCTCTATCCCTTGTAGTTCACGAGATTGAAAATTATTGACGGACGGACATTGTCGTTTAAATAAGGTTTACTCACTCAATTAATAATTTTTAATTATATATTTGTACATTTACAAAAAATTTATATTATTTACAGCATTTGTTTGCTTATAAGACGTTATTCTAATAGTACGTTGTACGTTCGCCTATAATATGGTCATGGTGTCGGTAGAACAATAAGCAATACACCACATTGTGCTCATCGCTTCGTATTGGAAGACGTCAGGTCTCGTTGCTCCAGTAACATAGCTACTACACCCTTTAAACCGGAACCCAGTAATGATTGCAACACCAATGTTTGGTAGCAGAAATAACTAATGTTTCTCTCCAACATTGTAGGGTTTAACTATTGTTTTTAATCATCAATCAAATTAAAAAAAAAGTTTATTTAGCCACTGCAAGGTTTTTTAACGTTACTTAAAGGGATATTTAATTTTAAGTTTAAATTAAAATGTTATAGTGTACCTTTCAAAGAAAGTTTCATTGAACGTTTTTGTTATATGCTCGTAACCTAGTTATGTTTTGAATATCCATTTATATAATAAATACTAATCATTATCGATATGGCTAAAGAACTATGATTATAACACTTAAATAATATTCATACTTTTCAATATATAGTGGCTAATTAACATCAAGATTAGTTAAGATCAACGAATGGAAGCTGCGTGCCGGTAGACGTAGCGCGGTTAGGGATGGTATAAGACGGACTGACGCTGGAATTAATGCTGTGGAAATCTTTTAAAGAAACTGGTGTCCATTGACAATGATGGTGATGATATGAGTAATTAAATGCTTAATTATACGATGTAATGGTTAATTCGTTAACATCAGCGAGAGTGCAAGGTTATTGCGATTTATTTGTTCGCTGCGGAGGCGACGTCACGAAACTCGTGCCGCGCTGCAGTCGCATAAATATGAACGGCAATTAGCATTCGTCGCTAAACTAGTTTTGCGGTGGAGCCTTAATTTTTACTTCTCGTGACATCTATCAAGGAAGCGTGCGACGCTGTCTCAGCTAGAAACTTCGTGACTGAGTTTTTTTTCCATTTGGATTTTTTTTTTAAATGCCAATGATAATGAGTTTAAGTAAACCTTCGAGTATAGCAGCTGAGTGCAATTTTTAGTTATACAGCTACACAGTTAGCGAACTTGTCTTAAATTAACATAAAATTTATTTGATTTAACTATTCTTTGTAAATTTACAAATATGTATTATTTAATGAGAGCAACATTGTTATAATTATAATGACACTATTATTATTAATTACTGAAGTTCAGTATTTTAACTTCAATACATTCTTTACATACTAGGTTGGAAAACAGTGATGCGGCCCGCATGATGGTTATTAGTCATCATAGCTTATATTACACATGTAATACTAAACACATTACAAGCGTGTTGACAAACCTGAAGAAAATTAATCCACTATATGATCAATTATGTTCTCGCTGATGGAACAGTGTTTTTTAAAAGTATATCATCAGTCAAGTCACACAGATAATGTGCAATATGTCAGTACCGTTTATTTTCCATATTTAACTGATTATAGTTTTTAATAAAAAATTGCAATGTTAGTAGTTTTTTTTTATATTGTAAATTTTGGTTTATGAGTTTTAAGTGTATAATATTGCCACCACGATAATAAATATATTTTTAGTAAAAAATATATAAGATTGTTTGTGTAGAAAAACATTAGGCAGGATAGAGAAAATTAAAACATAATTCTTGTGAAAGTTTACGGAGTAAATCAAATGAAATAGTTGAAATCGTTGTATCTAAGCGTCGGAGGGGTCATAATTTTCGTTTTATGACAAATACGCACAAATTACAATGAAATTACAGCAGGAAGTATAGCGACATTTAGCATCACGTGCGTTAGGTAACTGCCGTTCATTAGGGTAGTGTTGACAGTGCATGCGTGCGCGCCGCCAGCGCCTGGCACCGCCTATCGCACCACCATCGATGACTAATAAACCGAGACTATTTCAAATCTACCCCATCTTACGTACAATCAACACCTTAATTCAATCATCATAAAGTTCATAATCAAGCAAAACAAACGAAAACTTGCTCTGGATTTTGTAATCACAATCTTTACCCACAATATTTTATTTACCATCAACCACTTTCTTATTCCGTTAACAACAAAGTATAGTTTTGATCATCACGATGACAAGATATGGAAGTAAAACTTGGGTTGTAATCGTGACCACTTCTGGTGAACACTTATTTCAGAACTCCTTCCCCGAATTGAGCGATCCGTGTCAGAATTCACGTAGAAACTATCTGCGCATAATTTATATGTGCGTGGGAAAGTATTATTTCTTCATTTCTGTGCCTTTTCTATTATTTGATCAGTTTGTTCGTTGCGTGTTTGTCGTATTAGATCTGATAAGTCACGATAAATCGAATAGTCCATTACAAATTACTGGAGTAATGAGACTTAACACCTTATCTCAAGACGACAAGCGCAAAGTGGCGCTGTGTATACCATCATAATAAGCGCGTTGTTATGGGCAAACATATTACTAACCATCAGGTAAACAATTTGCTCGTTCGTCACCTGGTGGAATAAAAAAAATATCAAATATATAATACAAAAACTAAAAGGATGTATAATACATATTTCTTAAAATATATAAGCTATAAAATACGATATTTTTTTAAGAAATACATCATGGTAATGATACGTACGTTGGTGAAAGATCTCTTTAATATATGAAGATGCATTATTATCATATTCTGTAAAGAGGTTTCTAGTTGGACGTAATACATAACGTAATAGATTTAGTAAAATAATTTAGTCGTTTATTACAGTATTTTATTAAAAATTTTGTATATGTACTTTTTAGATGGTGCTTATTTTCTGTATACATATATATATTTCTAATATTAATTTGTTTTCTCTGTAATTAATTTAATATATCATAATAGTTTTTATAGAAGTGACAACATGAATAATATTCTATTTTTTTGTATACATTTCTACGATTTGTATATAACACAATGTTTAAATAAAATCTTAAGAGAGCACAAGTACTAGTTTTGGTTTTAAATTGTAACCAGCCATAGTACAGATAAGGATGAGACACCTAAATAATTACGCGGAGCCGGGTTAATATGCGTTTTAGATTTCGGAAGTAGCAAAAAGTTTTATCTCGCCCACCGGCCGAGCACCTCCGGATTACTCATTTCGCAATAGCCCGAGGCAATTAAAAAGGAAGGGGTAGTGCTATCATTAACCGAGAGAGCGGCGTCTTAACAAGAATATAATGCAATTTTAA
This sequence comes from Pachliopta kotzebuea, assembly GCA_018246255.1. Lineage (NCBI taxonomy): Eukaryota > Metazoa > Arthropoda > Insecta > Lepidoptera > Papilionidae > Pachliopta > Pachliopta kotzebuea. The sequence goes on along the minus strand of DWLS01000349.1, from coordinate 6,541 downwards.
AATAATCCCCACAAAAAAGAAATTAATGCAGGCACCTCGCTGGATTCTCTTTTTATCTCCTTAATTGGTTTTCACATCTTTCAATGTAAAAAAAAAGAATATCTTGTACTTTGTAATCTCGGGCGATGTTTTAATAAATATAACGAAGTGAGCCCGGTTTGGGGGAGGGAAAAAATATTGCCGCCTTTTAAATAAACCTTCACACTTGAAAGATCAACGCGCCAAGTAGTCCGTTAAGGATTTATTGGGAAATAATTAAACATTGCCTTAGGTGTTACTTTTAAACTTATAATTAAAGCTGGAGCACAGAGTATTAGCAAATTAATTATTTTTTATTAAGATACTGAACGTTAAATATGCTCCAGAACTTATACATTTAAAACAAATAATTTTCCTTCTGTAATATTTTTTTATATTCCTTCTCCGGCAAAGTGGGACAGGAAATTTAATATTCTATATAATTTTTCTCTTTCTTTTCTTTTCTAGCTTAATCCTACTATACATTATTTCTTCTTACTTTTGTGTATATAATGTTTTATACTTTCCCTTCTGTAATATTAGTAACTGTACATATATAGAAGTAGAAATTTCAGTTTATTTTAATTAAGCAATAAATAGATGAGATTCTAAAACTACATTCATCATTATTTATTTTATCTTTTAGTACCTTTCCATCTACCACAACATCTCACTTTTCAATGTTTTATTATAAAGTATTAAAACAGCAGAACTACTTTTTAATATAAGGTTAAAAAATTACATTAGTTTTGTTTATAGAAATGAGGTTCGATTTAACTAAGTTTATTACTTCAATTCCGGTTTGTGCTTTTCCATTGTAAATAAAGTAATGCTTATTAAAAGTTTTGTTTAGTAAAGCAAACTTTTAATACCAATAAGTGTGGTTATTAGCATTACACATCGTTCGTTTCGCATAACGACGGGCAACTCTCATTAAAATGCAATCAGTTAGTTTTGCATGGCCGCAAAACAAACGACCGTTATATTTGCGCTTTAAATCTGATTAATTCTCTGTTTTTGTGTTCACACAAAATTTAAATTAGTTCAGAAGTTAAGAGTATTTTGTAAATTATTTAAAGTAGCAGTGTTTACTATGTTCTAACGTCTTTCGGTTAGTGTAAACTGTCATGTATGTTTAGTAACTTGTTTCTATCGTTAAATAGTAGTCATTATAATTACAATTTGAAATTATTTACCGTTATATTAAAATAGATGGTGTAATGACGTTTTCTATCTAAAGACGACAAGCATAATTTTGTGTAGTATTTACCATTATTACTAGGAGCCAAAAATTTTAGTATTTTACCATCGAGTAAATGTTCGTTTCGTCATTTAATTGACGGAAAAATATAAAGAATTAATCATATTTGAACAACTATGGTGTATAACGAATTGAACCCGTAGCAATGCATTTCACTACACCGTAAAAGACAATTCACAATTCATTATATTTAATGAAGTAACATGATTTAATGAATTGTTTTTAATAGAAATTTAATGTAGTAGTATCATTGGTCATATTTCGCATTTATAATAAGATGACAAATGAAATAACAATGGCCCTCTGCGCCGTAGCGACACTACAAAGTAATGTAATCCACTCATAAAACCTCTATTAATCCTTCCACTCTGCAGTACTGTTGTGTCATCAACGGTAGTCGAAATTTTAATCACCGCCGCCCCTCCCCGTCCTACCCTTGCCCTCTCCGCCTACCCGGCCCCCCCACAACGCCCTAGGGCTCCGGACGACCGCTCCTTACACGATATTCCCATTACTTAGTCCAGGGCTATAATAAAATTTAATATAATGCCGCGAGGAAACGGATGCGACCACGACAACAGACAGCGTCAGCAGCCTGATGGATTTTACCGTGAGAAATAGGCGAGGTGAGCTTTAATAAGAGCTTTCTGGTCATCGTATTTTAAAACCATATTAAATTTTCTTTATTATCTTTACAAGCGAGCTATTCATTGAATGAATAACTCCAGCATCATTAATTCCCTCTTTATTTGCAAGAGAATGATGTTAAATGAAATTTTAATTCCTTGAAATTTTGTCAAATAATAATAAAAAATATTATTACGTTGAATTATGGATCAAAGTTATAGTAAATATTAAAGGTTTATTTATTTTATTAATTATTGTACACACAAAAAGACTAAAATACATACAATACATACATTAGTTAGAGAAAAGCAGAGCTTAATCCTGAAAGAGTTTTCTTCCAGCAAACATGTGAAGAAAGTAAATTAAAATAATCGCTATAAACAGTACAATGAAAGAAAACATGATAAGAAATATAGTAATGAATGAGGAAATATTTATCATCATCATTATCAGCCTGGGGCAGCGGGGAGACAAAATATTTATTTATTAAGGGGTAATAAAAATTGAGGTAATAAATATAATAGTCACATAAATAAATGTTTCAAGTTTATTAAGGTTGTATATTAGTTCAGTAAAGGTATAATTCAAACTTGAAATTTTTCTAAGCGATAAAATGGGAGCCGATCTTCGGTATCTGAACCGGGTTGGAGAGCCGCGGGCTGTCGAAGGGTTACTGTTAGGTATATCTTTTGTACGTCCATCTCCAAGAATGAAGGGGTTCCGGGTGTACGGGAAAATTGAGAAATGGACCGGTTAACGTTGTTACAACTCCCCGGTGCTACTGGATTAAGGAGGCCGCCCAAATGAAAAATGTTATGTTCCCTTTATTTATATAGTGGGAGACTTTTAAGATACTTGTGAAGTTGCAAGTAACATATTTTTTATATACTTTGGAGTAACCGTTTTTAATACATTTCTATGTCTATCTTTTATAGACTTTGTATATAACATAAAAAGAATTTTTTATTTGTTTTATTCGAAGAGGCCATGAGGTGAGCAAATCGTCCACCACGTGTTCACGTGATACGCATACTTATAAAAACGTGGCGCTGTTTAGGACGGTATACATAATACCACATTAGGCTCATCGCTTTCAGACAATATCTTGTCTCGTTACCCCAATAATTGCACTAGTATAGTACTGTTTGTTTACAGCAACAAGAGCTGTGGTATTACCTAGCTAGATAGTCTCCCGCAATGAAGGACTACTACAAGTAATGTATAGATGGATGGGAGATGGATACACGCTTGCTCATAATAATGTAGCGCTGGTAAAGATGATATACACGCATTGCGCTCGTCTTGAGATATAAGAAATAAAGTCTCGTTACCCCAGTAATTTCACTAGCACCCTTCAAACTGAAACACAATAAAGTTTGTCCATTACTATTTGCCGATACAAATAGAAGCTGTGCTGATACCTAGCTAGACGGTCTCCAGCAAATGAGTCCTACGGTCAGTAAAACATAAAGGAAAAAGACATTCTCTGATATTAATTTAATTTAATTATCATTCATCATCATAATCAGCCGATACATGAACTGCTAAGTGTGTGGTAATAGGCCACGCTGGCCCAGTGCAGGTTGGTAAGGAGCCATAACCTTGTTTCTTCATTATCATGGTGAATCCACCATTATAGCCTGTAGAAATAGCCAGTAAGTAAATCCAGATTTAAGAAACAAAACATTACTGACCTCGACTTTAAACTAATAAGAGATTTCTATATATTTTACCCATCAATTAGTTTTGAACAAAATCAATTTCTTTTAGAATCATCGGACATTGTAAATACAGCTTTTAATGTTATTGAAAGGTAGCCAAACGATCGAATTTCATTTCTCAGCGCTACTAATGCTATTTATTTCAAAACTTTTGAACTCTATATATTAAATCATATCTTGGCAACAGAAACATATCTATTATGAAATTTCCAAGTTACACACATTTTTCAATATATTCTAAAATTATGAAATATTGACTGTCCCATAAGAATTTACTCATTATTTTTAAGTGGAACTTGCTACGAACAATAATAAAATAAACAGCTATTTAATTTTTTAAAGAAATGTTTTCTGCATAGTACATTAAAAAAAAAACATAAGATTTTTCTTTGATTCAATACTCGGATGCGGCTAAATCAACGTTCACCAGATAGTGAGTGATTCTTTTGATTTTAATCACGTTTCACTCATTGGCTGAATTCTTTTTACCCCAGTAATTTAGCCCTTCAAACTGGAACACTGTATTTGGGTGGTTCAATGATAGGCCCAGACGATAGGGAGCCCGAAAATTCTCGAAAGCCCTAGTTCACCAAGACTAGAAATCGTGATAGCCTAGTGACTATCACGATTTCTGGTCTTGGCACTAGTACAAGCACTAACTTTGAACGCCAGCCTTCCACTCCGAAGGTACCAGGTATGATGAGTAATGACAAGAGTCGCCGCAAATTCATAGAATTCTGTAAAATAGTAACAAATAAGATAATAAAATCAAATTAATATAGTCCTTAACGTAAATTTTTAAAGATAATTATAAAATTTGTAAAGTAGATTAAGTAATAAGGACTGATGAAATGATAAAAAATATTCAAAAGCAAATGTAATGTAGAGATAAGAAACAAAAACGTAACATCCGAGCTTAAATCTGCGAGGCGATGCGAGAAAGAAGAGAAGGAATATAAGGTAAAAAGAATGCAACATAGATAAATGCAGAGTGAAAGGAGAACAGTTAGGACAAGAAAAGAGAACTATGACTAAATGACAAAAAAAAAGCACCTAAAGACCCTTACCCAACCCTGGAAGGAGGAACGCAAGATTAAAAAAAGAGCACCGGAACTTCGATTCCGGCCTGCACCAATGAATTTTTCAATTTATGTGCAGTTAATGTAACACCAAGTAATATCACGTGCTTTAAGCCATGTATCAAATCGCACGGCTATAAACTTTAAAAAAAAACACTAACACTCGTCTCCAACATCAGAAACCTACCTTTATTAAATGCGAATGAAATACAAATTCATACAGAATGTACCTATTTATACTCAAGAGCTGCTCTCACGAAGCTCGTGTATGTAGGTCAGGAGTCAAGGGTTCGCGATCAAGCTGGAGGTGGAGGGGAGGTTGTTGCAAAGCGAACGTTTTATATGAATGACGAATGCAAGCAACTTAATTGCGAACATCGCAAAGGCAAGCGCAGCGCCTGAAGTTCTACACTTTAAAAAACTTGCCTCCGGGGGATGAGGCGAACTCATTAACCTGAGTGCAGGACTTATTAGACAAGGTTGCCTGCCCCCGAGTGCCGCTGGTGTACTCAACTGCAATATTTAATGAGTTCACTGATAAATAAATATTTTTCTGCGAAACATTAAATTTGTTCGAATGGTGAATAGAAACTGAAAAGTATGAAAAAAAATAATCTATTTTTATGGTATAATGTAAACGGCAATATTAAAAAGTATAAAAAAAATTACAAATTTGGTTTAAAAGGTGCTGTTAACCAAAGACAAGAAGTAGGTACGACGATATAAAATATTCTATTAGAAGCACTAAGCTAACTCACTGTACAGATTTAGTATTAACAAATATTTTAATTAAAAGGAAAATAATAGGCAAACACCTGCAATTAAAAATCACAGTTCGATGAGTGAAACTTTGTAAAATATCGTAAAGCCTTTTTTTATACCCAGATATATCACATAAAATTCGGTATCCCGCAGCTTCTCTTGTTCCTTTGCAGTTATATTAAAAATATATTAATAATACCTTCTTCAAAAACACCTTACTATAATACATTTGTTTTATAAAGTCCTTGTGATTGTTATAAAATAATTACATTATTAAAATTTAAAAAATATTTAAGTTATTTTAGACTAAAACTATTCGTCATTATTATATAAATATTTACGAAAATCTCGAAGCTCAAACAAAGTTGTCTAAATCAAAAGTGTCTCAAAGGTGTCTTTAGAAGTATCAGCTTGGGAGAGTGAGTTTGTTCATACACTTATAACAAACAACAGTCTCAGTTTTCAAGACGCTAAAGATCGAGCAAAGTGGAGGAATTTAATTAAAGTACATTCAGGTGGCAGGTAAATGCCATCTATTAAGTATTTACAATAAAGTTTACAGTTTTTAAACTTTTGGGAGACTGTTGAAAAAAATGTTCGCGGATCGTAATTTACTTTTATGAATTTTCTTTGCACTCTCATTGACACTATGGATTAATTAAATATGTAATAAAAAGGTAAAAAAAATTCTGCTCTAAAATTACATGTTTTGTCTCTCCGGAAGTAATCATTAAATCAAGCTTTCATCATCAGTCGATAAACGCTTATTACTGGATATAGGTCTCCCTAAATATTTCTACTCTAGTCAGTCCTTTTTTGTGGGGGGAATATACCTACGCACTGCCCTCCCGCCACGGGGGTGGCGGAAGGGACTGTGTGGGACTCGCACCCACTAAAAACTCCCCCGTGAGCCCGCCTCCGCGTTGTTGGGGCAAGGTAGGGTCGCTTTAGCATTCACTACCTTGCCCACCCAGCGGAAGGCCCGAAAACCGGGCTGCCGGCACGTTGCGAGGGTGGCTCGGCTCACCAGAGCCACCCTCCAGACTTGTGTGGGGTCGTGCAAGCCAGCGGAG
>DWLS01000348.1:0-32418 GCA_018246255.1 Pachliopta kotzebuea | reverse complement strand
TCGATCACATCTTCACTTAACACCAGGTGGGATAGTGGTCAAGCATTAACCTATACATAAGTAAAAAAAAAAAAAGGTGCATTCTGTTCTGATGTAAAACCGGCATGTATTACCGCTTGGTTATATTTAGATGGTCCAATATAATCTCAAGGGGAAGTGTGGTAAGTTTAATGTTATGAAGGGCTGTTCTATTTTCGTACACAAAAATCTATGCCAGGCTCTATATGGAATAAGTTACAGAAGGTAGTTGAGTCTATTGAATGTTAGTAACATAGAGAAAGTATGTTTAAAGGACAAGTCGACATTGTAACAAAGTATGAGGAACTCTCATCTAGTGTTTATAGATTAAAGTTTCTGTATTAATGTGGAGCCGGTGCTGATATCGCGATTAGCATAACGAAATGGCTTTTAGTAGCAAGATAAGGAGATGTTGATTTATTATTTATGTATTTATGAAGCGATCGTGACAATGTGGGGCGGCTGGCAATGTGCTGGCATCCACTAAAGGTCACTCTCGTTAACGGTGTCGCAAGCGCCTCCTCGTTATCGCCGGACTTATTACCGGATTACCAATGAACATTGTTTCGAACTCACTTATTAGTATAATATTACTTCATTTAGAGATTACTTAGCACGTGCTTTAATAAACTGACCAATACATTGTTATTAAAAAAAACTTAATGTCCGTGGGGACGGTTCGCTTGTTAAGACGATTTGGACAGGCGCTTGTGATGGTCGTCCTCGTATCAGATTTAGGTTGTATTACGCAATTGTTCCTAATTAAAATCCCTTACACCGCTGCAAGGCTGTGGTGCGATGTGTGCAGTTGCAATCGATTCGTATTTCGCAACTTAGTAAATAAGTTATACGGTGTCGTAACGCGGTCGGAAGGTTGGCCGGATTTCCGAGCGGTGCGGCCTCCAAGGATTCTCGTGTCTCGGACGGGCGAAAGGACAAGCCGCTTTACTGGGCCGCCAGAAATCGCCTACACTCGCCGAATTCTCGAGGGCTAGGGCTCTAACCACTAATTGAACTCATGACGTGCACGAACATAAAACATACATTACTAAACTGACTCACGTCCACAGCTTCGCAACGAGTTGTAAACGTTGAAATAAAGTTTGTAATCAATTGGTACACAAAATCACGCTATTAGTGCAACAAACGCGTGCTGTAATTTTTTTTCAGCGTGTATGTTGTTGGCCGCTGTAACCGGCAGCGTGGGAGATCGCCCACAATTAGCGGGATGCGCCGGTTTCGCAACAGCCATTGCTCAACGTAACCCTGAATGTTTCGTAACGAACAATGGCGGCGGTCGCACAGATGCAGCACATATGCATGCCATGCACTTCCTGCTCGCGTTGTATCGCCGGAGCGCTGCAGCGCCGCTTGCGCAAACGCATACTACCGATACGCCAAACTGACTGATGCGACGTGCACCGTCCGCCGTTGCGAAATGTCGCGCCTAATCGTCCACGATGCACAATTCGTTGTCGATTCTCTTCTTCCTAACCCTTCAGCATTTAGTCATAGTTTTTCGTAACCCGCGCCGCAGAGACATGTGGGGTGACGCAAGCGCAGTGCGTTGCCTCACCGAGATGCCGGGATACGTTGGGAAACCATCCCGGCCACGTCCAATTATACTGCGTCTCGTTGCACAATATTGCCCCGATGGACGCTTGACACGCTGACAACTAACATAAGTAAGCGAAAATTTGCTTTCGCTGGACACACAATTACGAGTGACGAGTGATTATATGTCAGCCGGTGTTGCGAAATCGATCGGTAACTCTTTAAACTTCCGTCGTGTCGCTATCGGTACGATTCTACGCTCCAGAATTTAGGTCTCGAAACTGCACTGGAGGCTCGGTTTGTTTTATCGCAGCGATAACGCAAGTCGAACATTTTGAAACAGCGCGCTGGGCCGCTTGCGAAAACGCTAATGTGAACATCGGTTGCAAAATTGTTTTAGTTTTAAAATCGAATGCAGCGGCGGGCGATGGGCCGTGCGCGCGCGGTGACATTCGCCGGTGCGGCGGTGGTGCGGTGCGGCGGTGGTGCGGTGTGACGGCGGCGCGGCGGCTGTAAGGAGATCGAGTAGCGCAACCGCGCCGCGGGCCGTATTTGGCAGGCGGGCGGCGTGCGCGGCAGTGTCACAATGGTGCGGCGGATTATGAGCTCGTTGCGATATGGCGCGGTGTTGCAAGCGCGGGCGCCCGTCCAAACGGCCCTCCCGTGTTGCAACTGCGCCCGGCGCTCGTTCCCGGCACCCGCCCGTCCCCTCTCGCCTCCGTTGCGATCACGAAACAACGCCACCGTTCAATGACCCACCCATTACGCGAACGTTACGCAATAAAGAAAGCGTTCGGTGCGTCGGTCGCCCGCGAAAAACATCCGAATTCTCATCGACTTCCGTCACGAATTACGTAGCGCAATTACACCGTTACGTAGCGTCGATTGTTGAATCCGGTGAGCGGACGACTTTCTAACGCGGGGTCGGTGTACGCGGCGGCGTGGCGCAATAATTTCTCCGGTACGCCGCGAACGAAGAAAGCGCGACCTCAGTGGCATTTTGCAATGGCACGCCTTGCGAGAGGGAACAGTAGAAAGCGCCGTCGGCAGATGGTGACCCTTGGGCAAAATCTAACTAGATATTCTGCTTATATTTATCTAAAAATATGAACTTACGATGAATTGGTATAAGTAAAACTATTAAAAAAATGGGCAGACGGGCGGCACAAATTGCGCTAGATAAGAAAAACGCTCGGGTCCATATCACTGCTGGTGAAATACTTCCGTTCATTGACTTTTCTCGACATAACGTTAAAATACTTTCGCCATTCGCAACTCGCTCATGTCTGCCTCAATGAGTGCGGATAACAAAAAGCGTTCGTTGCGATCTCATCTCTCCCCGTGATCTTTCACGGCAATTAAGAACGGAGACGATGTCGGGCGAGCTCTGATCCCAAATGTCGCAAGGCGCCTACGTGGAGCTCTACAGTAATTTCTCTGTTGGGATGTGAAGCGAAGAAACGTCAGGCAACCGGCCGCACGGGTTGCGTGAACACTTTCATAACGCGTTGTTACGTTTCTAGTCGACTTCTGTAATGGTTGGGAAACGCGGCAAAAAGCTGCTGCTCCCATAACGTGGATGAGTAATCATCATTAGTGGGTGGAATTGGAAAAACGTAACGGCATGAGTCGTGTGATCGCTTGTAACAATAACTTTCACGTAATCGTTACACTTACGTACTTAACGAGTTGCAGAAGCGGTGAAAACACGTACGCGTCGACCCACTGCACTAATCGATAGTAATATATATCAGAGTCGTTTTATCTTATCAATACCATAAAGATAAAATTATAAAACACCTCCCACATTTACAAAAATGTCTAAGAAAGATCTTGAATAGCTTAATAGTCTGGGGTTACCAGATAAATTATTAAAAAAAAACGCTGTATTTAAATATGTTCTTTTCATTTAATTAAAAGTTGAAAACTCGGCTGCTTGGATGTGTCATTAGTTATTCAGTATACGTAGATTTTGTAGTTTTACTTAAAAACTGATGAACGTAATCATAGGTGTGTGCTGTGTGTGCGTGTCACCTGGCGGCAGGTGAGCGGGCGTGTAGTTGTGGAGAGGCTGGCACTCGGAGCAGCTGCCCCGTGTGTCGACAGATGCGGTCTAGATGGAAGGTTAAAAAGAGTAAATCCACATCCGCAGCGCCCGGCGAGCGCCGCACGCGGCCGGAATCCACGATTGTTTCGCTGTGCAATCGCTTCCTCCTCATTATTAGGAGTCGGAAGTGCGAATCGGTCGAGATTCATTGTCCTCCCGCTTTCAATACGTTGTAAATGAATCCGAAGCGGAATTATGTTGTGTGTTTGCGCCGAGTCGCGAGCATCTGGTTCCTGCTGAGCGTGCGACTTTCGCGTTTACCATACCATTTTATAGTAAAATGAGATGAGTTCAGAACTAAATTACGTGTCGGTGATCGTATAAAAACTATATAATTAATCATAAAGAATGGTTGCAGCGGGCGACGCAAGAGCTTGCGATATAGCGGGCGGTGCGGTACATGTTGCCAACTGTATAGCAACGGTGCGGATTGCAAACAGTTGGTTAATGGTATTGGATCTTGCGCGACCGGAGCTATATATATATATATATATATGAAAAAAATACATAAATATCAGACAATGGTGCGTTTGTTTCTGATTTACATATGGGTTTTGTGTCAATGCGGCGACGCCTCGCCATGAGCGACACATTTTGTAATCATTAGGTTTTGCACAACGCCCCTTACAAACGTCGCAAAGTATTAAATAGCTGTTTCTCCGTTTATTTCATAACTTATTTTGCTCAAGAGTTGAAACAATAGTATCGTAGGAGGATGCAGGGCGAGAATTTCCGTTGATTGACAGACCGAATTATTTGTAAATGGCTGCTAAAAATATTAGTGTTACACATCATTAACATGTATATAATGTAACTTATATAATATGATATGAAATATGTAGTGTGATAGAAATAGCCAGGCGGACGTCAATGATCTAGCGACGACGGCCAGTTGAAACGAAGGTAGATGCAAAAGCGTGCGTGTACCTATAGGCACGGCTGGTACGGTACGGATGACGCAGGAGCGTTACGAAAACGCGAAATAAGCGATGTTGCGATTTCGCGTTGCGAAATAAGTTTTACCTCTTGCTTGCGGGAGCGCGTGGGACGACAAATAGGTTTAATCTGTGACGGGTTGCAACGCCATTATTACTTAATTAACACATCACCTTACGTCACTATAACAGCGCGGCCGCGGTCAGCGATACTTGTATGAAACGTTAGCCTTCCCAAACATACGTTTTTTTTTAAATATATTTCGTTCATAGTTTTAAAGTTTTTTATCTCGTTTTTCACTGCCTTTATTTGAAAACGCTATACCTCGCGTTTTTTTTTTACATATTGTACGTTTTTATTTCGTAAGCCGTTTTTGTTACATACAATCCTTTGAGAAATTTGTACTGAACAAAAAATAGGCAAAGGTTTTGTATAGAACATTATACGGGGGTGTTTTTTAAAATGAAAATCCCGGTATGTAATGTTATCGTAACTTTATAGAGTTTCTATTAAAGTCTTCTTTACAATTATTAACACATAAATACATCATCTATGGAAACCATTTATTTTGAAATCTTATTTATCAACGTACATGTAAACGATTGATTGTATGTGGTAAATAAATGTTACTTTTTTTTATAAAAAAAGGAAATTGAGTTAACTGTTTTTTTAAACCTGATTTGGAGACACAACTACGGATTTTATGTACTCGGATCCGAGTGTTTGGCAGTGATTGTTTTGAGGCTATAGATGGAAGAGCTTAGAATAATTTGGTTGTTCATATGTTGGTGCTAGAACTCAGCAGTGCTATTATAGCCACAAGTTTCCTATACTAGTGTAATAGATAGCGAAGGGGTTCGATAAAACTGTTTCACATGTGAAATTTGTACCAGAATTTGGTTTTGGATTATACGAATTTTATACGATCTATTAATATTACAAGTAACTGTTAAATTTGGTAATCAAATTCGCAACAATCAACACATTCTGCTATACGTTACCCACCTGTAGATTACGCTAAACCCACCGCGATGTACGTAGTAAGACATCCGTGTCCGGATTTCACTAGGTCCGGCTTTACGCATAACGAAGTTGATTTTATTAATACCGAAATGTTAAACTGGTGGTACACGGGTATATGTAATAACTATAATATATAATGTAGTAAATATATATATTATATAACAGAATGATTTATTAATATAATTTAAGCTTTTGTGTAAAAGAGACAATGATTCATTGCGGTTTTTTAATATACTTGAATTAGCATAACACTACACATATATGAATACAGTCGTTATTTGAATATGTTCAACGTTTGAATGTTATAATATTTAGTTATCGTAATAACAAGTGTATGTTTTAAAACTGATAACTTAACGCGAAGTGTCTCGCAAAAATTGCAGTTTGGGTCTAGCAAATTTTTTCTTAGAATAAGTTTTTATTTGTAATTAAAGTTTTGAAGAACTTTATCGTTATATTACTTTCCTTCGTTTAAGTTACCTTCCATTTCTGTTTGGCAACTATAAAAAGATCGCTATGTGATTTTTTTATCTTTCTATATTTGCACGAGAGTAATGATGTTTGAGGTTGAGGATGAGGTTTACATCACTAGTAGTAATATCATTGTTTGTACTGAATTGTATTAAAATAAAAATACCAATACAACCAAGTAATATATAGTTTGTAGACTGGTTTCGTTACATGCATCCATAATGCAATATGTGCTAGTGTTTAATGTGTGTGTAAAAAGAATTGGCACCTGCGACGACCGGTTCTCGCCAATTATAGCAACGACTAAGTTTTCGATGACCATTACATGACCGTTTACTTATTATTATAAGTATATTATTTATTTAATTTCTTTCTATATATTATTTGCCGCTAAAATGTTTATTCTTTGAAACTTGATTTTGCAAAACTTCATATTGAAAAAAATTCGTTTCGTTTAAATTGCAATTATTTTATTGAGTACGTAAGTGAGGAATTATTGAATTAAATGGAACCCTCGTGGAGAAAGTTTATAAGAGGCTTTAAATAAATTCCGCGATCTTTATCTTGGGGCCAAAGCGAATCGGGGCAATGGATATAAGAGCGCCGACGGGGCGACCCCAATGATGTCGCGTTATCGATTCGCACGATAACGCACGGAAAGCCCTAAAACTATGATTCAGTTCTTTAATACACATTAACATTATTACCACACAGTCGCAGTTAACTGAAGTCTTATTAGTTTTTGAACATTTTTGGTAAAGTGAATTCAGGACACAACAAAAACTTACAGGTGTAAAACGTACAGCATCACTTTTATCTTCTACAAACGGATATTAAAACTAAAAAACTCTCGACTTAAAGATGTTCATTGTATTCAAACAATTTCGCTCGGTTTGTAAATAGACCTTAATCTTATCATTAGCAATAAAAAAGGAAAATATATATGAAATCTCGAGTCAAGAACGAGTTTCTACCGTTACCTTCCTTCTGAAAATACGAGTAAACATCCAAGCAAATAGGACCCGTTTTAAACTGGTTCCAATATTCACAAAACATAAGGTCGAGGAAAACAAACACCATCGATCTTTAATTCAATTAAATGTTAAAATTTTTACGCTGCTTCTTTTTTTCTTGTTGTTTTTACGAAGTGCGCGCTAATTGGAGGCCAATCGAATATTTTCTAGTTCAAAACATGAAAGTTCGTAGGCCTTTTGCGTGTTGGAATTTCAATAGCTCACGTTTGTGTGAATCGGGAACGTGTATCGAATGTGATTGGATCGCTTTGATAAATAAACAGCGGCCGGTCCGCGGACGATGCCCTTGCGATTCGATGTGTCTCCGTGTCCGATGCGGCGGCGGTGTCGCGGGTTGCCTCACCGCGTATGTGGCACGAGACAGCGGTACTTTCTCGCCGGGTACCGTTCGCCCGGCGAAATGGTACTAGGCCGTTGAAAGTCGATTGCCTACGCCGACTCCTCACCCGAAATATAATCGGGTTTACAATTGCGTGCTTCACATTTTTTATCACGCATCATACAACGGTTAAGATGAGATCATTGAAGGATCAACGCTCTCCGCGAACGCCGAACCAGTGATCGTCTTATACAGGGTCCACGAACTCGGTCGTTCACCTCGTATCTCTAAGTTTTTCTAGAACTAATGATGTAACCACGGAAAGTGCGGAAATCGCTACTTCTAACACGAGCTGTTATGTCACTAGACGTACGCCGGTGAAAGCCTGCGGATTTCGTAAAATTTAACCTATTATCAACGGTCTCGAAATTCATCGGTCCGCTACAATAAAGAAAGTCCAAAAATAATAGATCGCATGCCTTGAGAGAGTTTGTTACGAAGGCGAAGTCTATAGACGTAATACAATCGACGAGTTCAAATTTAAACTTTAGTGGCATTCTTAAACGCAAGTCAATGGATGGAAGGCGATGGTCGCTTGCACAACCCGCAGCGGAAGAGAGTGCGGGCGAAACGGCACATTGCGGTGATGCAATAAAGAAAGTGCGGAACTGAAGTAGGTTTTCTAACGCGGTGAACGTACTCGGGCATTAGCTGTATATTTTATCTGTCCGCAAAGGCTCCAGAGGCGTGCGGCCGACGACCCCGCGGGGGAGGGGAGGGATGAAGCGCGTTTATTCGCATACAAGTCTATCATAAAATACGGTCCGCGCTTTTGTAAATTACGATGCGGAATGGCAACGGAACGCCATCGGCGCGTCGCGCTCGCGGCGGCGTTAGATAACTACGTACGTCCAATGCAACTCGACTCGAGTGGGAGAGAAAATACGCTAAAGTGAGGCATGACCTTATGAATAGGCGAAAAAGTGTTAAAAAGCAACGTGTCAAGTTCAGCGTGTGAGGTCGCCGTTGGAGTACTAGGGAGAGTGGGGCGGGGTAGGGGAGGGGAGAGAGAGGAGACGTGGACAATGAATGGCAAAGCACCGTTGTACTTGACCCAGTATTTAGGCCGTCACGCCCCACCGGTGCAGCGTTCGACGAACGATCGCAGCGACCAAATGATCGCCTCGCCAGCTAACACCTTAAATATCCTTATATCACAATTATCATGAGTATTCCGAAAAACAATACAATAATTGCAAAACTTGAGTGCGAAAAAAATTTATTCAAAATTTAAAAGCCAAGGATGTGAGAATTTTTCACATGAAAGCTATTGAATAGCACTTGCAAAGCAGCCCAGTTATGACACTAATGACATTGGTATAGTAGATCACTAGGCCAGGGTGAAAAAAAAAAACCTATATATACTTTGGCCACTGTATCGGATCCGTTTACGTCAATCAGTACTCTGCTCGTAGATGCATCGATGATATCATTGATATTTATATGAGATAGTTTTAAAATTGAATCATTAGTTATTTGTAATGAATAATCAGTTACCGTGATTCTAAAATGGTGATACATAGAATAATAGAAATATTTATATTTCCAGACTAGTACTTTATTCGTATGTAAGAATGTGTGTCATAACACAAGGTCACGAATGCACCTGCCTATGTATATGCGGCGATTGCGGCCGTTACTCACATTAGCGTTAACCTATGTACATATATTTGATCTAAAACGTAATAACAGAGGTTTAATGAGTAGTGTAACTGTTGATAAATACATAAATGAATCTGTAGATATTTCGTATCCGAAATTGAAAAGCTTCGATAGGAGAAATACAGCGGCTGCAGCGCTAGCTGTGGCGGTGGCGGTGGAGTTGGCGCCAGCGGAGGCGAGCGTACAGCGCACTCGTAATAATCCAAGTGGGTTAAGGTTTCATCAAGGATTTATTGCGGCAAACACCGCTCCAAAACGCCGAGCGTTCGTTACTATGAGCTAACTGCACGCCGCCGGTTCCGCTGCATTTGTACATTACAACCTTTTGAAATTTTTATTTTGTATTTTTACGACATAGATCGTTAAAGGCGACGCGCAGTCTGTCGCTGGTTGAATGAGAAATAGGGAATAAAGAAAGTTTCTTTTCTCTCTCTGCGACAAATTTATTCATTTCTATAATGGCGATATTCCATTCACCTGCCGAAGACAGTCTACAAAGAGCTCCAGGGAGATAAGTCTTTTGTTTAATTAGCGTCAGACACAAACAAAAGTAACTCGATCGTTGGAGGCGTCCGCGTCCCTTTGTAGCGGCACTCGGCACCGGGGACAATGGAAACGTCCTTTGAGAAGCTTTTGTAACTTGTAAGTGCTCACAATTGAGCGCAAAACAAACAGGTTAATAAGTTTCAAAACGATCCAGATGTATTACAAAAGCGGTAGCACACAACTGTTTGGCAACTGCACGGCCGATTGTTTCGCAACTCGCATCGCAGCGTCCGGACCACTCGATTAATTGTTTCTATCGTTCAACATCGGGTTATTCGATTCTTTTGTTTAAAAACACAACGCGCTTTGTGCACCGGCCACTGCACCACCACTAGAATTATTCAGAGTATTTTTATATTGTACCTCATAGCTCTTAGTTATTGTATTCTCACCGCTACACGCGTAGAGTGTTGTTAACAAATTGTTAAAACATCTAATGTTTAAACTAATTCACAATTTTGCAACAATTGACCTCGGAAGTGTTATGTAATATATTTAATATGATTTTAATGCGCCCGTTCTGCGACTTGATTTCAATAAAATCATTATGCTAAAGTACAGTTTGATATGTCCCAATAGGCGTGATGAAAACCTGATATTGTGAACATGAGACGTTATATTCAATTTCGGTTAGCGCTTGTAACCTTTGAGGGTTCCAAATATTGGTATACAGTTGATGCAATTGACGACTTGTGCAATGGATTTTTAAATAAATAAGCTTATTAACCTTCGATCGTGTTCGACCTCTAATAAAGTGAATATATTTCAGGTTACGAAAAGAATAAATAATGTACGTTATAATTGATTATACTGTAAAAATTGGTAATAATAAAGGTAGATATGAATAAATGGAAACAGCGACGGCGAAGGCGGCAGATGTTCGCGCCACCATTGTGACGGACAAAGGCAGGTAAAGGACCAGCGCCATGTGCTCCGTGTCACTTTTTCACATGTTGAATATAGTTTGAAAAAACTAATCTGACCAAACAGATGCCGTAGCACATGCCCGCACAAAAACATTGATATCCGAACAGATGGAAAATCATATTCCCCGGATAATTTTCCGCGCAATCAGCGAAACGGTTTTGGTACGCGTTGCGTAACTACATCATAGTAATTAAAATGGTTTCCCTTTGTTACAAAAGAGAGAAACGAATCGAATCCCAGTTATCAAAATTAATAACGGCAAAACCAATTTACTGTGATAGCGTAATATCCTGCCGGGGGTATTTATTGAGCTCGCCAGAGTTTTCAATTATTTTTCCACGCGAAAACGAGAAAAAAAATAAAAGTCCGATCGGTTTGCCTCGTTACTGGCAACCTTTCCAATTAGTAGTTAGAGGTGTTCGTACGTAGTGTTGCAGTTACAACTCGAATTAAAGCACAAAAGCTCGACAGAAAAAAAAATAGCAAATATTGACCTCGGTGCATATGTCGAAAGGCAAACTTTGTGACTGGTTTATAAGTGCATTTGAATAAACATTCGCCTCGACAGTAACGAAACTTTGTTGACCTTAGGCCGTATCGAATGTCCGCCCGTGCGTCCAGATAGAGTTGTCATCAGGTGTCCAAACATACCGCCGCCACTTTTTAGTTGGAATACTGAAGATTATTTTTAAAATTTTACTTCCAATTTCTGGTATCAAGAAGAAAAAGAATTATTTGGATTTAATTCACGGACTATTTCATTAAAACTTTAGAGACGTTTTAATGAAATAGTCCGTTTTAAAATAAACTTGCCGCAGCAGAGACAAGAAGTTGTTGCTTACAAAGCTTCGAGGAACCAGAGATACGACTTGATATCTTCACAAAAGAGGTTTTATCCAGTCGGTACGGGACAGTGCCGCGCACATTGTCTGCTAAGAATGCGAATCTTGAACACGTGCGTTTCGCAGGTAGCAAGTATTGCATGTGCAAAGCATTGTCTTCTCAAAAAAAGGTGTTTTTCTTGTTGGTGTATAGGTGAATCTTTGCACAATGGCCGCTGCGTTTCTATAGATCTATCATCGATGCGTTTAGATCGTACATCATGCGTAGGAGAACATTACAAAGGTTTTATTTGTTTACGGGAACATCTGTTCGGTACGATGGTAAGCCGAATGCGAGTAACAAAAGCTATATCACAATGTCGCATCGGGTAATAGTTGGAAGATTAACCCGAAACCAGACCGAACAATCAAATATCAGAACACCTTGACTTTTTTTTTAACTAAAATCACATGAAAAAGGAAAAGAGATCCGAGCTTACATTTTTACCTGAATTATTCTTTGATAGCTGTGAAGTTTTTAACAGATGTGTATTTTAAAAAAAACATTATCTATAGTAAAATAAACTCCACAATATTAAGATTCGCTGATCGTTTGATTACGAATTTTATTTACATATCACAAAATTAATTATTATTATAAAGAATTTGTATTTAAAAAAAGGTTTTTTTTGTTGCTAAGTGGCACGAATTCCCACTTCCTACCTCAATACGGTCATTGGTCTTAAAGTTTATCGCACAGGAGAGACCCGATGTACATCAGAGGTCGCACAATCTCTGTTATCAAAACTGATAACAGCGTAAGGTCGCCACATGCCGCAACACACCTATGTACTTTCATGTTACAATTTATTGTCGATGTACTTAGACATACGTATGACATATATATAAATATATACGATGTTTGTACATACATATATGAAAAACTGGTGATCATAAATACTTTTTAAAACAATGCTCTCCATATTATGAAATGTTTGTGTGAGAAACATTTCAATGCGAAATTGCATTAATATGTAGATTTTTATGGAATAAATATAGTTAAAACTATTTTTATTATATGCTGTATTTATTTCATTCATGTTACAATTGACAGTTTCTGTATAGAAAAAAAGTAGCAGATATTTACATACAGAAGCACAGATATAAAATTATACATATTACAGATTAATTTAAGGCAGTGTTAATGTTATAAATAATCGATAATTTATTATCGATATTCCATCATTGATTCGTATCGATTCGAATTGGACAGTTTCTCATGGCACTCGAAACTTTTTTTAAGGCAGGGGGGCCAGAACAAGATTGTAAGTACCTCTCGACTACCGGATGTAACGGGACCGGAAACGGACTTTAAAGTACAAATAGAACCATAGAATTTACACGGCAGATGGCCGACATTGTATCGGTTTGAGACAAAAGAAAAAAAGTTTAATAAAAAATTGCATACAAACCGCATGTTCAGAGGTCGATTAAACTTATTGTTGCATGGGATAGTGATTAATTGAATTAAGCTGTTACAAGTTTATATCTAAAGATTAATTATTCGATTTCCGCTAAAAATAAAAGATTAGACATTATCACAGGAAAAAAAGTACTTTAATAATCATTCAAATCTTATGTATCACATACTATATGTAGTAAAGAAATAAAAATTCCTTTAGCATTGTAAATCGAAATAAATATAGATACATAGTCATTCCATAGTATAACATGAATTGTAGTTGTACATTACTAAATATAATTCGGTACATAATAATTAATATGCAAAAGTATCCATTTATTGCAATACAGAAATAAGTTAAATACTATAAGATAAATATGATACAAATGTAGGAATTAATTCTGCGCAGTAACATCTTGGGTTACAATTACAATTGATTTATGACCCTTAGATTGTAACGAGCATAAACAAAGCTATTTATATTGGCCGTATTGTTGCCTTTTAGTACCATATATCATATCTGCTCCAACTGATATTTTTAACGTCGACATCTTTAAGTTTGAGATTTCAATCAATTTGCGAGATGTTCAGTTCCTGTTATGATTTTCTGCCGCGAGCATTGCAAAAAGCGATTGTACAGTGCATATTATATTATTCTTATGGTTAGCTCGCTGATTATCAATAATTTTCCACCATTAAACTTTACGACCGACCGGAGAAATTATCGATGGCACAGGAAGATAGTAAAGGATAATATCGTATTATGATGGCTATTGGAAATGGATCTGCAGACGACTTGTTATATCAATGTCGATAAACGCTGATACACGCATTTTATTCCAAGTGAAATAATAAAGAAGGAAGTAAGTTGTTATCAAGATCTAAATCTGCATATATGATTGATTACGAAATATCATCGATATCTTTTATACTTCAAGCACATAATACGTGCTTTAAATGATGTACGTTAGCAGTGCTGGTAAGAGATGTGCTAATTTCGTAAGTTAGTACCTAAAATTGTTAGCTAAAAGTCACGTCGACGTCTGAAGTCAAAATAAACATGAAGTAAGGAGATATATCGGTATCACGTAGTTTGATCTACGGTAGCAATTAGCGCGGTGTCAATGTCAACAGTGCTGTTGTTGTTCGATATTGTGTGTATGTATAAACGATTTAATGTGTCTGGGCGTTGAAATTTAAATTAGGAACGCGCTCGATCCTGGTTGGACGGTGCGCTAGAAGGCGGAAGAGCCGGCGCTTGCGCAACTGACATTGAACTGGGCCCCGTCCGAGGCCGCGCGGCGAATTTTCGTAATACAAAGATAATAGCACGCATTAATGTTAACTTATCTAATGAATAAAACAATCCATTTTCCTCGTTTGACGAATCGTCAATCGAAATCGGTTAGGAGGAAAAACCGTGTGTTCCACAAACATTTCCACGTTACTCTCATTTCTTAGTAGCAGGATGTGACGTGTAATAAACAATATGAATGCGGAAACGTAACATTGCTGTAGTAAGCAGATACAACATTGTGAAATGCATTTCTTATAACATTCGCATTTTTTTATTTTCTCTTCAAATAAAAAAAAAATTGTGGTTTTGACCTACATACTATACGGGTCACGGCTTATAGATGTATATAAAAAACTATTTATAAGTAATAATGTAGTAAAATTCGTCATATCATAATCATTAGCAATCTTTATTATTAAATGTTTAATCATTTCCTTTTATAATACCTAATACATGGGTAACTAATGAACGTTAATGTGCTGACGTCATAGTTTACAGTCTGATGAAATTCAGAGATCTAAGCAGTTGTTTTTCCGCCTTACGTGTCACGTCACGTTATTTGCACAGAGTCGCAAGAAGAGGCGATAATTACATCATATACATATATATAATACGTTCAGGGTCACCTTGTCTGTCTCCACGCTGAAAGGTTAACTTTGGTGTATTGTATGCTAAATTATATTTGCTCACTACATATAAACTAACGTCGAATCCATAAAATAATTAACTCTTAGTTTGCCGAGTTAAAAATGTTCTCACCATTATTATTACTTTGAATTCACACATTTAATGGTGTGTGTATAGTTAAGCAATTAATAAATATGGACTGTTGTTGCTATAGGTTTTCTTTGCGTCGGTAGCGGGTTAAAGTGTCTGTTTGCATACCCTGTTAAGCTTACGAGCAGGTAAGTGGTCGGGTAAGGAATACATTGTTGGGTGGATGGGGTTGAGTTTGAATAGTGGAGCTGAAGCGGTTGCGGGTTGATTGGTCTGGTGTTGTGCGGGCGGCGCTGTGTGTCGCAAGAGCGCGCGCGGCGGCCGTGTCGGCCCGTCCGTCCTTGGCCACGGCGGAGGTATCGATACGGGCCGTCAGACCCGGCGGTGCGTAACCGCTTCCGCGTGCCGCTGACGTCACCGGCGGGCCGTACGCTCCGCACGATCATAATCGATACCGCGCCCACCGAAAACGCGTCACATCTCATCTTTAGGGTGGCTATGACGTCAGTTCAACAACCAAACGCGCGATCCGCACCGATCCGCGATCACGCGATACTTACCCGAAAACTTCCGAGCTTATTGAACAAATTTGGTATAACTTGATTACAAGTGTTTTAGTTACGGATTCGGCGAGCGGCTCCCGTACGTATTACGTACGGTTTTATTACATAAATCAGTAGCGACGGCTGTGCGCATAATTCACGTGAATTCATTAAACATACCTGCTCGTATATCGGTGAAAAACAAGAGCGGAATGTTTATTATTTTTGCCTTATGTGACGCGAGTCTATTGTCCCCCGACATAAGCGTCGGTGACTTCATATCGAGAAGGGATCATCAACACTGGCAATGACACGACCCGACCACGGGCGCGCATAGTAATTTGCGCTTAAAAATTCTTGTCATAAGACTCTGATTGACATTGGGGCCACCTTATCGAGTTTATAAGACAATGTCACCAGCGACACGGCGCAATAAGCAATCTCAAGTTTTTATTTCCAATTTACCTATACGATAACCACACATTGAAATATTAAGTCCTCTTAGAAAAGAATTTGTATCGGTCTATTTAAATGACGGAGGAACTGTAAGCGTATGCTGGTCATAAATATAATCTTCAACGTACTATAAAGTTGCATTTTAACATGGCTCAAGACTTTGGCAACTGTGTAAAGTAATTAAAAAACTCACGGGTATTGTTTGTCGCTGCGGTTACGCAACTAGTGACCGCTAACTAAGGTCGCACTCGCTCTCATATTTATTATACGTATTCTTCAATCTCGAGGCGGGCGCAGACTCGAGGTTACAACCACGAAAAGAGTACGATTTCGCAACTATACGCGGTTTTCAATGTCATTGCGAACTTTACCAAAGAACGTTTTGCGGTTCTGATACGTACCAGCTCTGTTCGCAACAATCGACAATATTGCGTTGGTCTTATCATTTTGTAATAAAATGTTAAGTAAATTATATTTTTAATGTATTTCATCAGCGTCTTCCTTATTTGCGTTAACCGGACTGAACGAGTTTCCAATCTCTAATATTTCAGATTTATTTATGCGAACAATTTTGCTATAGATCTAATTAGAATGTGATGTAAAAACCAGTTTTAGTTGCACTATTTAGAGGCGCGGAGTTTTGGACGTAGCGCTCTATTGCGATAAGAACGAAAATCGCGTTTAGTCCAAAGTTGAATATTGATGACCCTAACTTGAACAGCTAGACCGGGCTGCGAAACCGGTCGATAGGGCGCAGGATAAGTTGAAACCATTAAACTTGTCTTTTTGCAATTATTGGTAGTTAAGACGAATAACATTCTGAATGTACAAACAAACAATTTAGATAATATTATCTTTGTATACTGATAAGATAATGAAAACGTGCAATATTGATTTAGTGTTATTTTCTTAAAAACGTAAGGTTGTTCGGTTCATCACGTGGATTGTTTTGGCAACTTCAGACTCTTGTAATGTTGTCGGCTTGTGCTTGCGTCATTTCCTCTTGCTGACCGTGAACCAAGTTACGTCAGCGGCGAGAGATTAGGATGCGCCTACGCTCCACGCAGCATCTAGAGGACAGTCGCCTTGTCCCACTATACATTATTATATTTTTAATGCTACAAACATATATCTGGCCGTCTCGCTCTAATCTATGCACTATTTTTATTGTCGCTTTTAAAATTACATATTCAATTAAAATGCATTTACATTTCGTCCGTTTGAATACAGCAAAACTTCTAGATCGTTTCATATATGTAGATTTCTTATTTATACTTTAAAAACTCGGTAAAAACCCCAGATACGGAAATTGTTAATGTTTTGCATGAAATAATAATTGTTGTGCAATATTAAACTACACATGATAATTTCGGTATGTTTAAAACGTCACCCAATACTGTTGTACTTTACATTATTTATTTCTACTTAACACAGACTACACTAATAACTATTTTAGTTTAAGTAGAAACATGCTATAGTAAAAATAACTCATTTTAATTAAACTAAGATGATTACAGATATCCGTCATTGAAATTGAAAAAACCTTTATGAATTCTTGTTGTGCTGTTGTGTGTTCATAAGTTGCTTTCTAATGAATTTATTATAGACGTCTCGATGAATTAGTGAGAAGTGACCATTTTTTTTTTAAGTTGCTTGTGCGAATGGTAGAAAACAGGAAGCAGACAGTTGTCCAGGCGCCCGTGACTCGCCTCGCAATGTACAGTGCAGCATTGTCTGTACTCTTGTAGGAATCGAATGTGCCAATGCTCTTCCTTATTACTTATGACCACATTTTCATCATCTTATTTTATAAAGAAATACTCCGATAAATTGCAACAAAGCGGTTTTCTAAAGGCATGATAATATAAGAACGAATATTATATATAACCATAGTTGTAAGGTATAAGTAGTTGGAAAGTTTTATTCAATAATAACACGTGATTTTTGTTTTTGTAAGGTACTGTAACATTTAAGAGGTGGTTTATGTTTAAAAAGCAAAAATCGAGCTCGAAGTGGCGCGGCATCAACGTCTGTGCCTGTAGACATCAGTTATTTTTAGTGGCATACGCATCGCAACTGCAGATTGAGGGTTAATCGTAATTCTGGTCAGTTGCAAACCGGTTGCGGTTTTACTTTATTTTTGCCAGTCGCTCGCGTCTCGAGATAAACTCGCACCACAAGGAAATCCTCAAGACGCTAAATCATTTAGAACTGACAGATTCGTTGTCTATATGATAACATTCGCCTTTTGTATGAAACAATTTTCGATAACCTCGTTTTATTTTATCTGCGAATTTTCCTCATATTCAAGAAACAATGGCGAAAATTATAGTACATATTGTTTTTTCGGACGTTGATTTGCGATGTTTTCGCGTATCTTGTTTGTAATATAAACATGTAGCGATTCTGATATTGTTAGAAGGTGAAGGTCGTTATTGTGACGTACAGTGGGTACAGTGTGGGTGTACGTTGGTTTATGTGTTAAGGTCGGATATTTTTACTCAATTTTCTTCTAAACAGGACTATTCCCACCCGAGCTGCCCCCGCAGGAGAATTATTTGCGCGCTTGTGTAGGTGGAACACCAGTAAAATTGTTTATATCATGGAAAATAAGGTCGAAATCTCTTCGCCTCCGTAAGCTGTTTATATGAAATCACCGGGCATTGTTTACAAAATTGGATCATATACATATCACGCAAATCGCCCACACTTCATTGTCTGTCTACAGATTAAAAAAGACAAATCCGGAATAACAGTTTTTAATACTGTCGTATGTAACAAAGGTATTGTTGTTACATACCCCATGTTGCCTACCATCTCGTACTTACTGTACTATATTACTATAGAATAATTTGTATTAAGTACAACTTTGTTATGTATTATGCACCTCTATTTTTATTAAATACATCTCTCATTTGAAAGCAAAACAGCTCATTTTGGTATATTTTCCTTGTATTTATTTAGATAGTAAGCAAAAGACGAAATTGAATTTTTTTCCTGCTTTCACCGAAATTGTGCCAGTGTCATTGTTATGTTAACAGTAAATTCGATATCCGTTAGTATTAAACAAATTCCATTAAAACATACACACTGTGTATTTAAATTAAATAATTTAGTTTATAATAAAGTAGAAAATAAGTGTTGCTTGTGGCAACTTCAAAGAGCAAAAATTTTTTTAATATAGTTAGGTACTTAAATTAATAATGTTGTGGCAGAACATATAACTGACTAAATTCGTCCCCTCGGGCTAGGGGAAAGAATTTTAAGCTACGCGTGTATTTTCGGTCGTAAGGTATATATAGCGACGAGGGGAGTGAACTAATAGGAGATTTTATGATTCATCCTGAACCCTCACTGTTACCCTCCGGGCTATTGTACTCTGTGACGTCACCGAATGCACTCACCGCTCAAACTTTCGTACGGTGAGTTCATCAATCACGGTTGATTCATTAAATTGTTGCCACGCCAAGTGTGATCTTTACCATGACCTTAATTATTTGAAAGTTTTTCTATTGTATTAATAGGTTTAATAAATGAAAACACATCGTATAAATATTAGTTGAAAACGACCCGGCAACGGCGGGTTCAACACCCTAGTCGTTGCGCGATAACACCGGAACAGTAGGTATGGTCGTTTTAAATTCATTGAATTGTAATTTGTATGAAGTTCACGCCGAATCGAGGAAGCGGAACACAGGGAATATGGACAATAATGAATCAAAAATGATTCATACGTTGACGGTATCCAATTAAGTGAACGTTGAGTAAATGTTAATTTGTTAGATCATTGGAAGCTCGCGATGGTACAAGATCGTTTTGTGATCGGAACAAAGGTTTTGTTATCGTCCTCACTGGATTTGTTTCGGCGGTCAACGACCTTCGCGACGCGGATATGCAGCCGCTCGTCGGAACCGAAGCGACGTAAGCAACACCCGGGCAGGTTTGAAGCGATAAAATTGAGCGCAGGAGAAAAACAAAAGGCTCGCTCGGGTTATATTTCGCTAGTTGCCAAGGCAGAAAGGGAGCCATTGTTAACAATATATGTATAATGAAATGCAGGCTCGTGTCTGCCACGTTTCCCTTAGCCTCTCCGTTCCTTGTGAGTGCCCATGCGAGACAATTAAGCACTGATTACTCTTTCTTTTAAAAATATAGTGATTATTATTCCATTCGAGACCCTCTACAGTTTTTAATCCATGCAGGTTTTATATCTTTTTTACTATCAGTTCTCAGATTTGTCGTTCCCATAGAGCGCTCTTGCGTGTCCGTAATATCGATAAAGCGAGACGATTACATTACCGAGGGTAATTATTGGCACGTGTGCAGTTTTTTTATGAATACATCCCCCAATGAAGCTCGCGCTTGTCGAGTGCGTACAGTTTTTGCAGTGATTTGAGTACACCGCTCTAAACCCCGACGGGGTTAAATCGGTTCAAGTCGAG
Source organism: Pachliopta kotzebuea (assembly GCA_018246255.1). NCBI lineage: Eukaryota > Metazoa > Arthropoda > Insecta > Lepidoptera > Papilionidae > Pachliopta > Pachliopta kotzebuea. Next base: position 12,024 of record DWLS01000348.1, on the reverse strand, counting down.
TCAGCTCGACCGGGCTTCTGCAAAGTCACGAACCGGTGAGTCAACCAACCAATGATATCATGTAGCGACACCGTTGCCTACTACTAGCTCCTATTCATACCTCTAGAACAGTTCTGCTTATCATTTAACCAAATTGCAATTAACTGTCGTATCCAGACACTATTTTAGCCTGTTTTTGTACCCGCCGCCAAAATACGACAATTTAATAAATACCTAGCTCAATATTTCGTTACGCTCGCCGACATTGATAATTTCAACGCTTATTCAAAAGCCAATGTTTATTCCTTCCGGCGTAAATCATTCTATTCTAGTTTAGATAAGAATTAGTTGGCTTAAAATTAGGATTTATAATGATTTGGAACAGAGTGGAACAGATGTCGGCATCGGAGCGTGTCACAACACACGGGCGTCGTATCGGATAAGTGCGCGGTTACGCAAATTCACAGATATGTCGGCGCTGCGCGGGCGCGCCGCTTGCACAAGGTTTCGCAGACCTTTGTTTTACGCAACCCGATCGATTTAATAGCTAGTCGTGCATTTTCTCAGCTGTTCCATGCACCCTGCAGCGACACTAGACTAATTGACAATAGAGCTAACTCATTGTCATGCGGCGGAAATAGGCGCAAGAAAAATAAGAAACAGATCGACCGGATCTGCGCGTTTCCGCTGAGATAAAAACTTGTTGCCCGGTGCAGAGGCTCAGTATGTTTTTTTTTTTTTTGGATGACCGGATTTATTTTCATGTCTACATGGATGACAGCGATGTCCGGTCTCCTTTTCTCGGAATGTCCTTTCGGCAAAGGTGATATTCGCGGAGCATTGCACTGTTGTACGCGTCCGGTAGCCCCGCGTCCGGTGTTTTCGTACGACCAAAAAAGGTGCGAACATGATTTATTTATAGCGATGACTGAATCTCCTCGTCCTCGCCCGACTTTATTTACAGAACGGGGGAGAGGCGTAGGCGCAGTCGAAAGCGTTCCTGTTTCTCTCACGTGTGAGGTGAGTGAATGCGCGGTGCGGTTTACACTTCTATATATAAGCGAGTCGAAGCGCCGGTTCCGCACGGATGGAGGCGGCTGCGCCGGCGACGACATTGGCACGGTTACGCGACCTCAGGGGCCGGCGCGCGAGGCCGCAAGCGGACGCCCCGAAATGCCTCGATTCCGGCACGCCTGAATCACGCTAAACAAATAAAGGTCCTCCCAAATGTAGAATCCATTCACGGAACCGATCTACGCTCCGTTGCAATACCGAAGGTTTATTACACAACGACAATAACTCTCACGGTTCAACGAAGTTATACAACTGTCGAAACTGAGAGACGCACGGGTGGATTACCGAGCGGCTGGTCTTATGCAAATGCGTCGTTGTAACGTGGCTTGCACCACGAGCCTTTGGCAACACAGTTACAAAACGTTTTCAAAATAGCCAGCGTAGGCGCAGGTAGACACGATCAATTGGGGAACGGTGACCCGAGGCTTTTGGGATACACTATTCGCAAATTTGCATGATGAGGGTATGCGGATAGACCGTCAGCGTTAGTGCGTGTGAGCTGCGGCCGGGCCGGTATGCGACGTGACGCGACGGCGTCTGCCGTCTCCACCGCGGACCGATTTGGCACATCCGCTGGCGAGCGCCAGCGCGCATACGGACCATAAATATCCCATCCCGTTAGAGCCGCAGACATGCGAATACTTTCACATGGAAACAACAACCGATTCGTAATCAAAATACATTGAACTTATCATACCATCTTTATTAAAAAACGCGGTATCACTTTGAAAGTATACGAAAATGATCCTTATGTAGGAGAGCATAAACTCACTCGGTATAAAAGAAATTGTCGTCCGTGTTTGCGGTGCATTCGATCATCCTTTGGTGCTTACGTGTTACGCAAAAAAACACAAGTTTTGTTATTACCTGGAACGATTCGCTACGGTGTAATAGTTTCGGCGCGGAGTGGGCGGAATGGGTCCAGACAATACCGACAGGCGAACTTATACCTGAAACTATTTACAAAGGTCTCGCGTCTACGGATCTATCGTCTCCGGCACCTATCTGTCTGGGACGACGCGGGATTTATCTAATTCCATTCATAAGTTCATACTAAATTACAATTTTAAATAGCCCGACACAATGGCGGCTTTCGTCACGTGCGTTTCCGTTCGCCGGTATCCTGTCGGATACAGTATCCAGGTTAAAAATGAGAACAAAAGGTAAGTTTACAAGGAAACATCCGGCTGACGTGAAAGTGTCGATGTATATTGTTAGTTCGAGTTTGTTAAAGTGATCTTTCGGGAATGTTACAAATTCGTTGTACAACGTGCGTGTACGTGCGAGGATTCTGTTTGACGTGTGATTATCTCGGATGTAGCTACCTGCTATTTCGAATACGAAGCCAGATTGTTTGCTCAAACATTTACATAGTCATACCAGACGTCATTTTATATTCACCATAAATAATTTATTAAAAATAATAATTTAAGTTACAAATGGCAAAAAAAAAGCGAAAACATCTATTAGGAGCAATATAATTTTAATATCATGATCCCAATGTAGTAAAATTAAAAATTATAATTTTTCTTCAGGAGCGAAAAACTACGCGTGAGTGTTAAGAAAAATCCGCTTCAAAGAGTCAAAGAGAGCGCGAAATCAATATTAATGCTCTTGTTTACTTTTGAGACGCAGCGGTCCCGGCGCCGCGCGCTGGCGGCTGACTCGAATTTATAATCAAGGGTGTCTTTGTATAGACGTGAGAAATGAAGTTCGAAGGGCGGGACACTTGCTACATACACCACCTTACACCCATTCTCACGATTTAACAGCTGGCCGGTGACCACTTGATGAATAATCATTAGAATAAATTATCGGTGGTCAGCTGTCCGAATGTTGGCTGCCGGCATAATTGGGCGCCATTTTGTAGGGCTATGGGAAAGTTGGCAGACGATCCCGGCTACCTGAGTGAGCCAAAAATGCGCTAATGGCGTATAAAAAGTGGTCACCGCGGCCCGTTCCCGGCCCACGACAGGCCCCGAACGGACGATGTTTGCACACCACTACCTCGATTAAATGAGAAGTTTCTATTTCATCTTTTATTGGTATAAAGTTACTGATCTGAACTAAGCGACTGTCTTTATTATACTTTGATAGCATTGTTGTTACCAGTATAATCATCACTTAAAATAGACACATGTTATTTATTTATTTATTACTTAGCAGCAGAAAGGGCGTAGAACACGAACACTCCAATACAGATGAATCTATTTTAATTGCGATAATAAATATTCTATTTTTATTTTAACTGTTGCCAAGGGTTGACTAGTAGTCAGTACATAATGCCAAAAGGCATTAATAAATACTACCATTAGTGAATAATTTAGCAGCATAACATATAAAGCATATAGCCGAAGAACGGGCTGTCATTTCTAGAGAGAAGCCTACCTCCGGCAGTGGACTACCGCAGACTGTTGATAATGCTGAACATATGTGGCGATACAAATATACAATTGTAGCAGGACGGATGCGAGGTTCACCCCGAACCTTATATAGTCAGAAAGATCGTGTAACGTACTACCTTAAGGTAACATCGATGAGAACGGCCGGACGGACGTTTGCGATTAATTTTAGCAGATTTGTACTTGACATGGATTTTACGCCGTCAGACGCACACGACTAATAGTTAAATAGTGACGTGGGATACACAAGTACAATGCATTTACACAAGCAGTTAAACTATGAACTCACGCCAACGTTTCATTGAGCGCAAACGGTACAGCGAAATTTAAAATTTGTACAAGAGATTTTATTTTAAATATAGCAATAATTTGAATCGATTCATTTCACACTGCTAGAGAGACATTTATAAATGGGTAAAGTTATGACAATCTTTTGTAGGGGTTGATAAATATATGTCAACGTTCAGGTAAAGGAGGAGCTTTGAGAAGATTGAGAAGGTCCGTGTAATAAGCAAATGTAAAACATTCCCGCTTTGAGATGTAACTTCAAAAAGGCTTCTCGAGTGTCGGCGGCGGTAGCGCGCCTTTGCGGCGGCCCCGCTGTTACGTAAAGGGTGGGCGCAAGTTTTTGCGTCTGAGTCACGGTCGCGGCGCTTCCCGTTCCGCATCGCAAAACTAAGCTTTTGACAACATTCCCTTTGATGATGCGCCGCTGAAGGGTATTTAATTTTACCTTTTTCCCCTGTCCGTGTACTGGAGAGCGGTAGTTGATACCTTTGCGCGAATATACTACACGGCTTCCGTTTCTCTTAATACTAGCTACTTTCATATCTGTATAACACAGTCAAAGGCATTTTCAATTTCGTCTGACTAGTGTCACAAGGGACAGCCGTCTCGTAAAGGTCATAGATAGTATTACGGTCAAGACCCGATGTTTGTGGAGGCGTAAAAAAGTCTCGCTGGAGACTCTCGAGGAGATTGATCTTTATTATAGTTTACGTCTCGTACGTAGGACGACAACCGAATATGAATAAATCTTATTTAAAAACAGACACGTTGCGTGCCCATATTTTCACAGCGTGGTTTTTTTTCTTTTCAGTACAATAAAAGTAATTAAAAAGGATAAAGAGGAGAGGAAAAAATATAAAAACATTAATAAACAAACGAAAGGGTTGGTATGCGGGACAGGTGAACAACGAACTGAAAAAAAAATTAAAGGAATTTTATCGTTGATCCATACATTAAAGGGTGTATACGTCGTTAAGTAACTTTCATTTCTTGAATCACCTGATCGGATAAGGGTGGCGCAGGTACCCGCATAAATAAAGGGGGATCGGCTGTCTGCCTGCGCGGGCGCAACTCAAAACCCTTGACCCGATTGCAGCGCTAGTACGCAGCAATGACACGGCTCGCCTTGAGCCGCTAGCATTGCCGGAGATATTTGCAACAATGGAGGCCAGATAACGTTTCAAAAGTTCGAAAATCCGCCGGTTCCTACCGGCTGCCTGTAATTAATAAGCGTTGGGCAACACTGTGCGCGATTGTCCTATTGCAGTTCGCGTTTACATTACACCTGCGTTATTTTATTCATATATTTATAGATCGAATATTAAAACATGGTTTTTAAAGAACTTAGTGATAATTTTGTTTGATTGTTTTATCATTTAACACAATTCCTGCCTTAAACATAATTGATTAAGACATGTAAATACATGAACTGGGGCTAGTAATTAAAGCCGCTAATGGTGACAAATTTAAGACAAATGCTAAAAATTCAACTAGTAAGTAAAACGAATGGCGCAGGCGTACCTTATACCTAAAGAGTATTATCAGGTCCCAGTAAAATGTAATAATATATTCCACGATAACATTATCAGCAGCCGTTCGAGTCGCTATCGAAAAACAAAGGAAATGACGCGCTACTTAAGACACAAAACGTTTCCGTTGTGCCTTCCGACATTTTTATGGGGCCGTATAACGCTGTTTCTCACGATGTATCCGCGTGGGCGACGATACATAAACAAGAGGAAATAGCCGATTAGGACTATCGATTAAGTAACCTATCAACTATTTGGTGTTCCAACTGCGTTTATATGAGTGTGTGCATTAGTTGTGAGCATAGCGAGCGTGCGTCTGCAATCGAAAATCGCGCAATTTAGTTTCCCTCGTAAGTTACTTAATCGAGGTATAGATCTCGGTCCGAGGCTAGGCGCTTGTATTGCGAGCGCCAGGAGATATCGCTACAGGACCGTTGCGTCAGTTATTTCACTGCACAAAATTTAGTACACGGCAATCGATATAGACTGCGATTACATCGATACATTTGCAATGTTCGCTTGCAAAAAGTTACGATACATTCGACATTATATAAAAAAAAAACTTTAGAATAACATAATAAAGTTGTAAGATGGACTCACCTTTGCGGATCGGCGAACACGAATTTCCTCAGCTTGAGATCTCTTAGAACGATTCCTTGTTCGTGGCAAGCGGCAACGGTTTCAGCCATTTGCCTGAACAGCCTTCGTGCCTCGTGTTCCCTCAGCCGTTTCCTAGCTCTCACATACGAGTGGAGGTCGGAGTGCGACCGGGGGAATATGAGGTACACCCTCTTATCGCCGACTAACACCTCGTGGATGGGGTTGACGTGCGGGTGTCCGTCTAAGCGGTAATGAGCTTGTAACAAACTGCTGCAGTCACGGGACACCACCTAGAGAGAGTGGTACAATGTTAATGTAACAGCACACCTAATTAACTGGATTGAGACAACTTTACAAGATATAATAATCAAAGTATATTAAATGTCATTTATCTGAAGGTGAATAACATTGTCAATGCAAGTCAAATATTATAGGTAGTGTTCCAGTTAAAATTTTCAAGCAATATGATCTATGAATATAATTCACTTTATATATAATTTATATAAATATTCTTTAGAGAATTAATTCTTAAATATATACATATATGAAAAAGATCGTTAGCAAAATTCGTTTGATTTCATTTTAAAGAAACTTCGAAGGGGTATATTTCAAAGCGAGTAATACTTCAAAAGGGCTAGATCCTAATACGTACGGAGCTTTAAATGTTTACTGAATAGAACACCGTTGACCATTTAATACGGAACGTTACAAAGAGCTTTATTTTTAGCTACAGACGTGTACAGGAAAGGTGTAAAAGTTCGCACACATTTGGATAAATATATGCGATTATGACTAATTCTAAAGTTGAATAGCGATTACTCTTCTCCTCTTTAGCTTTTGTCACGTCTTTTGGTAGTCTGCTTTTCGTCTATAGCGATTACTCTAAGTTGCTAAAATTTATTTGATTTTATTAGACCAGCCAATTTGTTTTTTTCTACCTAAAGTCCTGGATTGCTGCTGCAGCCGTTTATTTTTGAACCGGCACGAAATGTCAACGACATTGTGAACGCGAATTTCCAACTCATGTAAAATGAATCAGTTCGCGTGTTCATAACGTTTCTTTTCAACTATCCACCGTATAAATAAGTTTGCTATTTTAGTTTAGACCTTCGCAGACATATCGATGCGAAATATTTACGTTTAAATTTTGAAAGTTGGCCGCACCACGAAAATATATCGCGACCCATTTGCAGGATTGTTTACGTAAAAATCGAGAACGATAAGAATTCGCAACGTTTGCCTGCCGCAGCTTGATAATAATTTGACCACGTATGCGATTTACGGCAGCTAACCTACATACTGTTATCAGTGTTTATTTAATAACCTTCTCGCACAATGTGTACATAGTTGTAAATAAGTCTTGCCCAATCAAATCAACCGAAAAGTGTGTTTAGTAAACTTTTCAAAGTTTATTTTGTATCGAACATGTTTATCATAAAATAAATATTGAAAAAATTCTTAAATATTCGCAGATACAATTACAATGTGTTGTTTATTTATACAGACATGTTAAATTTATTATTAAACTACGTGTTATATTTATCACTAGATACTAGGTACTAATGTACTAAGCCATGCAACAATCTTCACTTAGACTCTCTAGACATTAAACAAGTTCGATTATTCGCAAATTCATTAAATAAGCTGACGGTGAAGTTTATATATTTACTTGCTATTTGCGTTCTATTACTAGTTCAACATAGCGAATGTGAATACGTAATCGTATGTAACCGGCGATGGAAACGCGACTGTATATTACTCCGCGTTCGTATAGTTGTTCCGTAGTGGGGAGCGCTAGGAGGGGGCCCGCTAGCCTCGCTTTGACATTCGGCGATCGGTGCGTTATCAAGTCGTCTATTTCACAATGTCAATGAGAAGGTCACGCTTATTTTCGGCAGTTTTAGTGCGATCCACGTGTGCCGCTCGAATTGAAATTCAATAGACGGATCAGTTTAATATCAATGCAACAGTTGGATGCCGGACAGAGTTCCGAGATGAATGTATCAAAAAGAAAGAAACAGGCAAATTGCGCAGGATAGTACCACATGTGGCATAAAGCAATACAAACGTAGCGGTCGTGTCAGCAACACGCGGTGTTGTAAATACACTCAGCATTTAGCAACGATAACGTTGCTTCACTTAACCTTGCCAAGTTCTCACGAGGGAAGTGTCTATTTTGTGCCTTGACAATACCCGTATGGGCCTTTGTTAGCAATGGAGCTATATATCCTGTATTGCCTAAAATCATCGCCTACCTAGCCAAGTTAGAGGATGTTTAAAATAACTAGTTTCCTAACTCGTTTCTATGCGCCTTTGTTAACATGAGCATGGTGATTCAGCGATCGAGGAAACATTTTAACCGCGACGTGAGTAATTTTAACTTCACCTTCGTTTTAAAACGCGCAAGAAATTAAAATGAAACGTAAAGTAATTACATCGAAGGTTTGAACGCTTTATTAACGGTATTATAATCGTTATTGTTGAAGAGATTGCGAAAGTCGATACATGACATTGTAAAAACGGCGATGGCTCGGCTGCGGCGGTGGCGCTGGCCTACAAGTGCGATCGAGCTGCGCGGGGCCATGACATATAAAGTATGACATCGATGTCGAACGCAGCCGCACTGAACGATACATACGCGAATTTCATGAAAAAAAATTTACAATTATCTGTTTCTTAAAACTGCATCCGTCATTGACTATATCCGTCAGATTTAATTATCTAATTAAACATGTAATACACGTTCACGCTACACCGCATCAAGATTATAACGTCAGTAATGAAAATTTGTAGATACCCACAGATAAATAAAAATTTTCATTGAATTAAATGATTAATTCGCAAGCAAAGGTCACACTATGTGGGCTTATTATACACAACTGGGCTTATCTCTCCATGGGGTCTCAATCCCGTGGGATAAAACGAACCCTTCCAGATATGCCGGATGTTAAAGTTAGTGTGAACTGAACTACTGGTACATGTTTCACTATTTATAATTATTATGCCAATACATATAAAACTTTATACGCATATTCAAACTCTTATAATTTTCCCATGAAGGGTAGTAAGAAATTTTAATAGATGATCATCGAACATTGATGTTGTATTTATAGCAAATTAATTAAAGTTTTTAAATTTTGAATAGGTAAAGATGACATCTTTAAGGTCGTTAGGAACGTTAATTTTAGTTAGCACGGTTCGTCGGGCTTTATGGGGAATATTAGCAAAACTAATGTATACAACAATGGTGCACGGCAAACTGAATTTAGCAATATTTGTAAAGACAGATTAGTTTCGCTAATTGGGTACTTAAAAATTGGTCCAGAGGTCGAACGAAGACAAGAGATTACACACTGTATCAATCAAACAAAGCTACGCAACTTGCTGTTGTAACCCGGCACAATTTCGACACGCGCTGTTACGTGCTTATGTATCCCGGTCGTGTCGCCGGTGACACTATGGTTCATTCTTCTCTTTTTTTTTTTGAGAATTTTTCAAACCTTTTAAGTGACACAGATTATGATAAATCTCAAATGTTTCCCGACAGTATCCTTTAAGTACTTTTGGGGTTATTATATACATTGAAAAAATGTTCGATCGATTGATTGATTTAGAACGTAAATTGTTTAATTTCGATGATTTAATATTCTTACTGAGTTTAAAATGTCAATGAGTATTTAATTCGATTGTAATATTTTTGTTTTTAAAAACAGTGTCAGGCTGGCAAAAGACAGCTGTCATAAACACAGCAATACTTTATGTCATGTTTTATTCGAAGTAATTATACGTAAGTATAACTTTGAATAATATATAAATATATACGAGTCAAGTTCTGATGGTGCGTGGTGAAGTTACTTACTTTGCAAACGTATTCCTCCTGCGTGCGCACGTCTACACATCGACAAAGCGAGGATCCTTCAACTTGTTCCAACAAAAGGTATTTTTCGGCAACCAGTGCCGCTTGGAACTGATGTTGAAGCGGGGCAGGGCTGTTCGGCGCCGGGCTCGATGGTGAAGGCGCTGCAGAGAGCCGGTCGACGAGAGTTGGGGATTGCGCCCTGTCCTCCGCTTTACTGTGCTCCCCATTCGGAGTAACGGGAACGGTCACCGCGGGCTTGCTCAAGCGCAGCGGCCACAGCAACGAGGGCGATCCGGGATCCATCACAACACAAACACACTGTCACGATACACTAAACGTTCACAATACACGCACAAACACTTAAAACGAAGAGGAACTATGATGAGATGAACATGTTCTGGAACAAAATGCAATACTATTAGAAATCACAAAATAATTTAAACACAATCAAAGTCGTAAAATTTGTGACATTCATAAAGTATGGGAAATTACAAAATACCTACAAATATAGTACGAACCTTGAAATGAAACGTCCTGAGTGGATATCGTACCAAAATTTGACTGTCCGTGGCGGCGAAAAACGCTTTAATGCTTGGTGGAATTACAGGAATACTTCTTCCGTAGTAATTCTAGCAAGTTAGACAGGCCAATATTTTGGGCCGGTGTCCGCTCGGGTTATTGTAAAACTAAACGAACACACGACCGACTCCCACTAACGCCATGGCGAGACTGACTGAGACTGGCATGACGGGCTGACGCGGGCGTTCGGAGCCTCGCGCCGGCGGCCGATCCAACGTCCAATGTCGACACACCGTCGGCTTGCGTAGTACGCGAGCATACGCCATGCGGTTACGAGCCGTCCGCACTCACGCTACCCGTCTCTTTCACACGTACGCACGCACAGCTCGTTGGAAAGGGAACGCGGCCGACCATTCATTTACGTTTGGCAATGCAATGATGTCAAATGTGTTGTTTCAATAATTTTCACAACAATAAATTTAATAACAGAAATAGGTAATTGCGTCCCGACGAAAATGTAATAAGTTGTGAAAATTTTTAATGACGCAGAGGTAATGAGATGTCTATTTTAAAATTATTAAGTACTTGGGATTTCGAAACTGGTCCGTATACTTTGTTTCAAGCCTATACAATGTTAAAAAAATGTAGAATATTGTATATTTTGATATTATTTACTGCTCTCGAGTAGTTCTTTTTCCAGAGACCGTCGAATAAATACCATGACAGAGCTTATTCCTGCCGCCAAACATTGTTCCGATTTGAAGGGTATATTGGTTAGAAAAATTACTGGGGTACCAAAACTTAACATCATAATATATATAAAGCGACGAGCACAATGTGATACTAATGTTTGTCACCCTAACCACCGCCACATTATAATGAACCGAGGTAATGTTTCGTCCTCTAGTGACTACATTGAATAAAAAAAAAATTAAATAATAATTATCGTCGTTATAATTACATAATGAATAAAAGATCCAAATGAATGGGGCCCGCCTTTTCCAAAATTCATTTTTTAAAAAAGCGTCAGAATCATTGCTTCATTAAACAATTGCAACCATTCCTATGTCAACATCCGTAATTAAGTAATTAAAAAAATAAGTCAAATATTTTACAATAAAATTACATACAAACTTATCCGTACTGGTTATAAAAATAATACTAAAAACAAACAAAAATCTAATGTTAGATTTTTTCGTGTTTGAAAATATTTCGTTTAAAAATCTCTTAAATAAAATTTACGAAGAAATTAAATAGTATGAAAAAAATTATCTATAAATAAACACATCTGTAACGCCGGAATTGAACCTGTGTCACTCGAAGCAGTAAATCTATTCCACTGTAGTATTATAGAAAATGAACATTAGTCAAAATCTCGTAACATTGTCAAAAAAATTGATAACCTTTTTAACGAAATTGTCAACATCCGTACATTTATGTTGCAGCAGTAAATGTGTCAAGTGATTATTGATCGATATCGGATACAACTTTTACAACGAACTGTAGTGTAGTATGCGAGCTGGTGTTTCTTTACTAACCAATTTGTTAGTTTAAAATAGGGAAGAGTGCCCGTTTGTAATTTGATGAAGAGGATACAGAAGATACTTTACTTAACGAAAAGAAGTCAGCAATCGCTTGGTGTGTAACGATAATTTTTCTACTGGACTGTAAAGACCACAACAAGAAAAGAGTGAAGGGATTTGCTAGGTTAATGCGCTTTACCATCATCGACCACATCTTCACTTAACACCAGGTGGGATCGTGGTCAAGCATT